>AWOL01S0046362.1:0-58542 GCA_000715115.1 Nicotiana otophora | reverse complement strand
CATTAATTCTATAAACTCGTAATGTTTTGGAAATTATGAATGAAGCTACTAATGGGAATGAAAAGGAAGTTGTTAATAAAATATTTTCAGTGATTGATTAATGGAGTACATCTCCTCTTTATTCATGGATGAGTTTGGGTAGAAGGAAGTCTAATAGGCTTGCTCGGACGGGTTCTCTCGGTTGAGCGCCGGTCGCGCTCCCTGAGTTTGGGGCGTGACAATTGCAATCATAATTTTTCCTTATACCGCCGCGTGAGCCTTATATTTAAATAGTTTTGAATTTATTTTTTGAAATAGCTACAATACTTTAGCCCACCTTATAACGCCGCATGGCTTCAAGTAATTGCCTTACATGCAACACGCACATAAGTCCCACCTTATGCGGCTGTATGCACATTAACCATTATCCTTATACAGTTTCATGTGCTTCAATATCACATCACAATAACAACTCGCACCACAAGTGACCATATGCCACAACTTGCCAATAATCAACAATATCAATGTTGCCACAACAATAGCCCATGGCTCAACCACAATGTGTACAAGAATGTCAACAATAACAATGAATATAAATTTCTCAACAAGAAGTATATCTCAACAATAACAACTTTGCCTCAATATGGTAACAACTTTCACAACTTCAACACCAATAACTCAACAATAAGAGAGATAGTGTGTAACTACTATATCAAATAAGAATAACTCACAAGGGAAGAGATAACATGTAACAATGTCTTCAAATAATGACAAATAAAAAAATGGGAGAGAAAATATTTAACAATGACTTCAATAATGATAAATCGATAATGGAAGAAATAACATGTAGCAATGGCTTCAAATAATTATAAATCAACAATGGAAGAGATAACATGTAATAATGAAAGAGGTAACAACTTCAACTAAAACATAAGAGAAAAATATCAAGTAAGATGTAGAATAAGTGTTAACAAAGTCATTTAAGTCATGTAAGGATAGACTAAAACAAGTAAGAGTAGATTAACTATGAGAATTTAGAATATGATATGACAATTCAATTAAAGCATGGAAAGAGTCCAAGTAGCCTAAACCGGTTAGATACCACTTATAACCCGTGTAACCACTCGTCACCTTATGTACACGACTTTCACATAGCACAAATGACACAATCAATCTCAAATCTTAAGGGGTAGTTCCCCCACACAAAGTTAGGCAAGATACTTACCTCAACTAGTCTAACTCAATCCTCGAAAATAGCCTTTCCTCTAAAATTCACCTTCACAAGGCTCAAATCTAACCAAAATCGACTTAATATAAGCAAACAATGCAAGGAAAATCAATTACAATAGATAAAACTATGATCTTTATATTTTTCTCAAAAAGTCAACCCGGGACCCGCCCGGTCAAAACCCGGGTCCAAGGGTAGATTCCGAATATCCATAACCCCACGAGTTCATATATTTGATTGGTTTCAAAATCCGTGTCCAAATCGACTCTCAAAACTTAAATTCTTATATTTTCCAAAACTAGACAGTTTCACAAATTTTTACTTTGATTCGCACGATTGTGATGTTAAAATCTAAGATATATTGATAAAATATAGTTGGAAATGGATTAGAATCACTTACCCAATGTTTGTAGATGAAAATCTCCTCTCCGAATCCCTTCCTACCGAGTCTAGGGTTTTAAAATATGAGAAATAAGATGAAATCCCAACTTTTCCAACCTTATGTTTAGTTGCAGATGTCGTAATTGTGAAGAAAAGCTTGCAATTGCAGGACTGACAGGATTAGGGAATTACTCGCAAATGCGAAGATGGGTTCGCAAATGCGAACCCTGTTCCCCTCGCAAAAGCGACAAAGTTCTCGCAAATGCGAACTAGCCAGTCCCCAAGTTACCTTCGCAATTGTGACCCAGACATCACAATTGCGATTCATGTGACTAAGTGTGGCCATAAAATCCGAACCGAACCGAACCGAACCGAACCGAACCGAACCGAACCGAACCGAACCGAATTAATTTGGTATTTTGATTTTTGTTTTTTCAATATTTCAATTTATTTCGGTACAGAAATTACGGTATTTCGGTAGTTCGGTACGGTATACGGTATTGGATTTTTGATATTTTGGTATACCGAAATACCGAAATATTTTAGTCCAATCCCAACTTTTTTTTAAATTGTTTTAGCCCAATAACCCTAAGCCCATACCCCAAAACCCCTAATTCCTATCCCTTAGAGGCTTAGAGGCAGACAAGAAAAGCTACGGGCAATATCTGGCTATCTGCAAAACAAAAACCCTTTTCCTTTCAGTTTTCTAACCTAGACTTCTCTCAAAAATTTCAACTTTTCTTGGTTACTGCGGATTCACGAGTCACGACTACAATAGCTTCACGACCTCGGCGACGATGACTCCTTTCCTCGGCGACTGCTTGTTTGCTCATTGTTGACCTTCATTCAGGTTCATAACTTCTTCATTCTTCATTGTTGATCTTCATTCATGCGAGCTATAAATTTTTGGATTTAAACCCATGCTACTCTGCTAAGTGAACACTGTCCGGCTATAATCTGTTCTAGAAAGGGTTAACTTGTTTGCAAAATTAAGCATTTTTCCTTGGTTTTCAAGGTATAGATACATTGCCTAAATCCTCTCCGCTTCAATCAAATAGTAAATCTGTATAACCTAAATCTTTTAACATTTTGAGTTTGTTTGGTAGTACTTGGGTTGTTTGGTATAAAAAATAGGAAAAATATAAATTAAAAATTAACAGAGTGTTCTGTAGTGTTGCTTGTAGTGTTTTGTAGTGTTGCTTGTAGTGATTTGCTTGTAGTGTTCTATTTAGTGTTTTGGTTTTAACATTTTGTGTTTATATTTGTTTTACTTTTGTATAGATGGCGGATGAAATTAGAGTAAGTGATGTTTGTTCAATTGAAAGCTTTGCTATTACTGATGATAGCATTGCCAACACAATTGACTCAAGATTCTAAGAAAAGAAAAGCCATAGAACCTAGATCTGTTGTTTGGAAATATTTTGATAAATTTCTGGAAAATGGGGTCAGTAAAGCAAGGTTTAAATATTGTAAGCAAGCTTATGCTGCTAATTCATCTAAGAATGGAACAACATGATTGAGAAGTTATTTGAATAGATGCAAAGAATACTCATCTAAATGCATGCAAGCTCTAGTTTGTGTTCAAGATTGGCTTAGAGAAGAGTAGAATCCTATTAGTGTTGAAGAAGAGTGGGAGTATCTTGAGGAACTCGAACTTGGTAAGATTTAATATTTTGTGTGTGTTTTAATTCAAAATAATATATATTACACTTGTTTATGTTGTATGACATATTTGGTCGATTTATCGTTAGATATGGAAAATAATGGAAGCACTACTAGCATTGTTGATGTATAGTTGCAACTTAAGTGGTAAGTTAAATACTCTATTTATTTGATGATAATGATATACTTTTGTAGTTTTGTTCTTTTATCATCAAAAAATTATATTCTAACTTATGATTTTATTTTATAATTTGTTAGGTTCAAGTGCAATCATGCCCCGTGCTCCTAAAGTGCGCTCACATGTTTGGGAACACTTTGAGGTGGTAGAAAATAACGAAAAAGTTCGCAAAGTAGAGTGCAAGTACTGTGGTCGAGTATTCAATGTTCATCCAAAGAGGGATGCCATATATGGTTTAAGGAAGCATGTCAGGTCTTGTCTTGAGCGTCTTCCAAAAATGTATTTAATTAAGTTGAATTCAGTGAATTGAGACAATCTATGTTAGTTTGCTTTTATTAGACTGCCTTGTTGTTATTTCCTTGTGGTATTTTGCACTATTGTTGCACTGTAACAGTTTAATAGAGGAGTCGACTTGGAGTCTTGGATTGTGTTTAGACTTAAGTGTTCTGTTTTTCTTTACGGTAAAACTAATTGGGTTAACTGGTTAAGTGTTTTGTTTTCTATTCTTAATTGGTTTTGTTTTAGTACAAAGTGATCTATTTGTTTTTAATTGGTCTTCATTAAATTGTTTATTTAATCTATGGTTTCTGCATATAGTAGTTCTATGTTTTCTATGGTTTCTGCATAAGTGCATATAGTAGTTCTATGTTTTATACGTTTTAGGATTTACCTCTTTATGTTTCTGCATATGGTTTCTGCATATAATAGTAATTCTATGGTTTCTGCATTGCTTCATAAATTAAGAAGTGAGAAACATCCATATTGTTTATTTCAGTGGCCATGACTTTACAGTAGTAGTGCAAGTAAGAAACATCCATATTAGTTTCTGCATGGATGTTTGAACTAAGCAAATTAACATTGAGTAGTAGTTGTGTTTCCATGACTAACAATGGGAGTTCTTCATTGTTATGTGCAAATTAAGTATTCTGTCACAGAGTGGGACTGTGGGAGTGTTATAACTTATAAATTATAACTACATCATTAATAGAGACGGATGGACGGACGGTGCAATAACGAAACTGTACCGAACTACTTTGGTACGGTATTTGGTATGTACAATTGATATACCAAATACCGAAGTACTAAACCGTAATTCATAAATACCGTACCGAAGTACTAAACCGTAATTCATAAATACCGTACCGAAGTACCGAACTCCTACCCCTACCTGTGACCCCCTGCTAAGTCGCAATTGCGACCCTGGTGTTCGCAAATGCGACACCAGAGGCTGATGAACACCAGATTTCTGGTTTTCAGTCCAAAACACTCTGATATCTGTTCGAAACTCACTGAGCCCTCGGGGTTCTAAACCAAACATCCACACAAGTCTAAAAATATCATACGAACTCGCTCACGCAATCAAAACACAAAAAGAACATCTAGAACTATGAATCGAATACTAAAACGCATGAAATTTAAAGTAAAGTTCAAGAACTACTAAAATTGCATCTAAACGTTTGAATCCTATCAATTCAACTCCAAATTATACCAAATTTTGCTTACAAGTTCTAAATAGCATAACAAACCTATTACATGTCCTAAATCACATTCCGGGCTCGATAGCTAAAAGTCAACCTACGGCCAAACCTTTTAACTTCAAATTGCCAAATTTCGACAAAATAACACAAATCAACTTACAGACTTCCGAATTCAATTATGGGCATATACCCAAGTCCAAAATCATGATACAAAGCTATTAGAGCCATAAAAAAATACCGTTCCAGGGTCATTTTCACAAAAGTCAGTTTGGTCAACATTTCTAACTTAAGCTTTTAAGTCAAGAATCAAAGAGGTCTAAATCAACCCGAAATATTCTCGGAATAAAACTAATCAACCCCGTTAGTCATAAAATCATAAACAAACATGTGTGAAGCATTAAAAGGGGAAACGATACGCAATAATACAAAATAACCGATCGGGTCGTCACAAGATCGCATGGATGAGTCTCAAATGATGGAAGCTAGTGAAAGTGTGAAGTCTGATTTAGAAGAGTACGTCGAATTAGTGGAGGATATACAAAGTTGAATTGATGTATATTTGGAAAAGATGATAGAGACAAAATGATGGTAAGATTGTGATGGATGATCATAAAGACCGTAATGGGTACCAATATTTAAAAGATTCAAGGTTCAACACAAGTCGACCAAAGTAGCAAAACAAATTAAAGGGAACCTAATAGTGGGTAATAAGTATAAAATATGTAATATAAAAAGAATATGCAATAAATAAAAATGTGTAACAAATAATGAATATGTAACAATTAAATAAATAACATTTAATCCAGCTAAAGCAAGTTGCAAGACCGTATGTATGATGACCTAGTGTAACGATCCGACCGTTCGTTTTGAGCTTTAGCCTTACATTCAGTGGTTCGAGGTCTTGAGTGAATTTTATGAAAATGACCCTAGAACGATGCTTTGATGACTCCTATAGGGTTGTTTAGTGATTTTGGACTTGGGCGTATGCCCGGAATTAAATTTCCCTGGGTTGATTTGAGTTATTTTGTCGAAAGTTAGTAATTTAAAGGTTTATGATTTTTCTAAGTTTGCCCATGATTTGACTTTATGGCTATCGGGTTCGGATTTTGGTTTTAGGACTTGGAACATGCCCATTTTGCTATTTGGAACTTGTATGCAAATTTGGCGTCATTCTCAATTGATTTGATAGGAATTAGACGCATGGCTGCATTTTTAGAAGTTCTTGAGTTTCAATATAAATTTCATGCATTTTTATGTCCGATTCATGGTTTCGGATGTTATTTCGGTATTTTGATCACGCGAGCTAGTTCGTATGATGTTTTTAGATTTTATTGATGTTTGGTATGGAGGCTCAAGAGCTCAGGTGAGTTTCGGACGCGTTTCGGAGTGTTTGAAAGAGTTTCAGTTTTGCTGGTTTTAGAACAGATGCTTCAAGTCTCGCAAATGCGAGACTTTGTTCGCATTTGCGCTACTCGCATTTGCGAGGTGAGAGATTGCAATTGCGAGGTTTGCTGGGGTTTTTCATGTTCGCATTTGCGAACACATTGTTAACTTTTGCGATGGGGGCATGGGCTAGGCTGGATTGCATTTGCGATCATCATGCTCGCTTTTGCGATGTGTTACTTTTTCGCATTTGCGAACTTACTATCGCATTTACAACAATAGCAGGACTGTGATGAGTGTCTCTTTTGCTATCATTCTTCGCATTTGCGGGGTTCGCAATTAGTCGTATTTGCGACACCTGCGCCTGAACATAAGGGTTGGAAGACTGAATTTTAGTCTCATTTTTCATATCTTTGAACCCTAGACTTGGTAAGAGGCCATTTAGAGATGATATTTTCACATACAATCATTGGGTAGGTGAGTTTGATCAATTTTCAATTATATTATACGATTATATATGAGATTTAACATCTAAATCATGAGATTTGAATGGAAATTTGGGAAGTTTTGTCTAAGTTTTGAAAAATAAAAATTTGGGATTTGAGAGTCGAATTGGACTCGAATTTAAAAATAAAACACATATATAGACTCATGGGGTTATGGGTACTCAAGATCTACCCTTTGACTCGGGTTTTGATCGGGCAGGCTAATCACGTCCAAAGCACACCTCAATAGAGATATGAAACTGTCGTATGCAATAATAAATACCCAACTAGGAGTCGGGATCGAATCCACCGGGAGCTAGGATGGAAGTTAGGGGTGTATATTTTAATTGATCAATTGTATTATCTAGATTGCACTTCCACAACAAGGATTTGTTTTCTATTTCTACTGTTAATCTAATGATTGCAGGATAAAGAAAATAGACTAGAGATAATTGTTTTTAGGTTTTGTTTTTCAAATGGGTAAACGACCTAGGGCTGTGACCATAACCTAGGTGTTTGCCTAATGGGATAAGAACGTTAATGCTTGTTTTATTGATTGGGGTATATTATAGCTCTCAACTCTACATTACCCACTCAATACCTCTCAGCCAGAGAGCGACTTTGCCCAATTTGGCTTTCTCAAGACCAAATGGGTATCACCCAAAACAGTTGATAAGAGCTCAATTCGGATTATTACTATCTCTATGCTGTCACGCCCCGTTTTCTCACGAACGTGGGCTTCGACATGTGACAGCTCTTTTAAGGAGGTATTAAAAGAAGAGAGTCGCCACCTAACGATTCTTTAAGATGCGTTAAGGCACCTATTTGTAAATGACTCAGGTTTAACTGGTTAACGTCACCAAAGATCGGGTAAGGGCTCAAGTTACCTCAAAGAAAAGGTGTTAAGCACTCCTCGAGGTCCACAACTGTGGGTCCCATCCAAACTTAAATTATATGGATTAGTCTATGTGATCAAGCAAGCAAAGCGAGTACAAAATCTAAGAATTTTATTACAAAGAGATCTTGAATAGGGAGGTACAACTATTTTTTCATTCTAATAGAAAAGAAAGGAAGGGGGGGCTAAGTTATTTAGCCTAAAGGATCACCCCGTGCAACATAAATAATATTTCGTAACTCCCTTGAGATAGGGTGTTACTAATATTATCCATCGGGCACAGACTATTATCTCCTACTACCTGATTACTATGCTAAAGTTGTTTACCTAAGAGTGCTCTAATTCAATTCTAAGTCGTGCCCTACGCGTGCACTACCTGTCCCATACCTATGGTCCAGGAGGTTTTGGACCTCTATTTGGATGGTTCTAGACCTTATCTAGGCTTCTCAAAAATGCAAAACTAGGCGACAAACAAAACATATAAAGACTTCACATGAAAGCAATTGAGGGCTCACATTGACCTCCACACTTAAGCAATGAATACACGCAACCATAGATGTCAATTAGGAAGCTACAGAGTCCAGAATCTTAAACCTATAGACATGCTTTCTAGGCGATTTTTGAGTCAAAGTATGCGGGCATTTTCAGATGTAGGACATTTCTTATAGACAGAATTATTCAGGTATTACAAGCTGATTATTGAAGGTTTTAGGTTACCAATCCTATATGTGTTATGCTTAGGTGATCTACGCAGTTGAGTATAACAAAATATGTTGGCAAAAGTCCCAGAATTATCCAGAATTTCCTAACAATGATGCTTAGGAAACAGTGTTTGAGTAGTCTAGTATTAACCAATTAACGAGCAATTATTTCCTATAGGCAGGATCTCTAACGCACAACACTTTGGAAGCTTATTTTATCGTCATATCTTAATCCTATAGGCATAATTTCTAGGTGAGCAGCACCAAGTAGAATAATTGCAATCCTATAGGCATGATTTCTAGTAGACGATGAGGATTGACAGAAACATTGATAAAAAACTAATTCCTATAGGCAGGTTCTCTAATAACACATAACAATAAATATAATTGCGGCATTTGGGGTTTGCGAGCATACAGTGTGTGTGTGTGTGTGATTCTTCTAATGTTTTGATTTCAATAGTGTACATGTAATCGAACGACACATATAGCAAATAAATTACCAAGTCCTATAGGCATGTTATCTACCCATTTTGCATGTAAATATTAAATTCTATCCATTTTCCCTGTTTACTAACACCCCAATTATTTATACAAAAGTTATTACAGGCCCAATAATGAGTAAAAATACAAATGTTACATAACAAAGACAATAGGCCCACAGTAGGCTCAACATGAAATAGCCATCATTGTCTGGGCCTTCAACAACTCTCATACAACGTACCCGGACCTCTACTATGGGCCATATCCAACACACAACCCCAGAATCCATAAAGGAGCCCAAAGTCAATTTATTCAACCATAGCACCAAGTGTTGCACAACAAATAACAAGATGGAATAGGATGAATAGGAGTAGTTTGAGATTTAGGGAATGACTAAAGACCAAGCCCTAGTGTGTCAGAGTTCACAAGGGTCTCAATTGGACCCAGAGCAGTGCTCACACTAGGGTGATCAATAATAGAACCTAGGTAGCCTTGACTTTCAGCCAGCTAAGAATGAGAACTCAAGAGAGAGCACAAATGACAAGTGAAGGATAGTAAACCAAGGTTGAGAGACAAAGATGAGGGGATACAAATATAGTCAAGTTGAGCGCATAGAGCAAATTATCAAGCATGACTTAGGGGGCTTTAGAACAGACTTAACAAAGATTCTGAAGAACAAGTTCAACACCTAGTGCATAAGTGGTCATACATTAGCAGAACAAGTTTGCAGGATTGGTGACAGTAGCATACACAAATTCATAATAAAGGAAGAGGTCCAAATTATGCTAAGTATAGGTCCTGATGTTATGAAACAATCATGCTGATTTGGCAATAGGACAATATTTAGACATGAGAAAAGCAGATTACAACTATTGGTGAATCAGGAGGGGGTTAAACATGCTAAAGGGAATACTAACAGGATTAAACATGCTATATAGGCAGGGTATCATCACAACAATTTAGAATAGCATAGAAAACAGATTTGTGCCATATAGTGAGTGTACATACTCTGGTTTTGAACACAATCGACTAGCTAACGACAAAAATTATGTAGGCAAAGCATATTCGAATAACAAGATTGATGGCCAAAGGCAAAATTAAACACCAAGAGATGCTAACAAGTGTAAAGGTCCCAAACAGTAGTAATTCTTAACACATGGACTAGTCAGATTTGGAATATATATACTTAATAGAACCAGGTTTAGGCATGCTTGAAGCCAAAAGTTAAAGAGACCTAAAAAATTGAAGAAACCAAACAGAATTGCACACAAAACAGCACAGAAAAACATATTAAACTGACGAACTTCAGGAGTGAAAACATATGCAAATCATAGATACATAGGAATGAAATTACAAAGTCTAGTAACTCACCAGTTAAGCGAAGAACAGTAAAGAATGAACTTCCACAGAAAACCCAGAATCCCAATGCGTCAATGTTCCCAAGAGCTTCGATGAACTCAAGGCAATGCTTGAACTAAGAATAGGTTAAGTAACAAGGTGTTAATGACCTTGGCTTTCAGCCGGCCAATACAGAATACTGAGCAAGAGAGTAGAAAAACCCCAATTTTTAGTGAAGAAAATAGATTTCAAAGTCTGTCTTAAAGGGGACTTGGGAGGGGTTTATATAGTGACAGAAATTGGAAGAACAAATATGAAAAACAATCAATTAAACACAAATATGGAAAGAAAATCAGTCAAATTTAAGCAGGAACAAGGAAAGTCACATGCATAGCCTATTCCGAGTAGAAATAAAAAAAATCGGACAAACCCTAGTTGGCAAATGGTCAAAACATTAGCCAAGAATCTCGGTGAATCGAACCCACATGATCCTGTTGAGAGTGTATACAGACGGATTTTCATCTGAATCTTGTAGGTTGAGGATGATTACACTTGATTCGGAGAGGTAGTACTTACCAAAATCCGGCAAGTACTAAGTAACACCATGAACGGGTGAATGGTAACGAGATAATACAAATAAGGTAAGCAGATCGTACAAAGAATCCATGTTTGAGATGGATTCAGAGAGTTTTAGGAAGGCGACGATTAGGGTTCTTCAAAGAAGGGGGAGGGTTTTAAGGCGGAAAGTTAGAGGGAAATGGGATTAGGGTTTGGGGTTGGGTAATTTAAAAGGGTAGGTTGATTGTGGGCCGTTGATCTTAGAGATCAGCGGCCAGGATTTTAAAGAGGGATTGGGGCGGGTTAATTAAATGGGTATGAGTGATGGGTTGCTGGTGTTGGGCTAGGGATTATTGGGTTAGGGTATTGGGCCTTTTGGTCCGAAAAGTAGTTAAAACAATTGGGCCAGCTCTTTTAAATAGAAATTTAAAAGGGAATAATTTAATAAAACAGCTAAATAAATCTATAAAAATGCTACTTATGAAAATTAATACTTTAAGAAATAATAGAAGACTATATAAAATGTAAAATATTATTTTGACCCTAAATAAAATGTCAATTGCAATAAGAATGCAAAATATAGGCTATTATTCTAAATTTATGCGAATAGTCTAAAAATACAATTGTAATTATATAAAATTGAAGTGAAAATATTTCAAAAATGTATTAGGGATGCAAATAATAATTTGAAGTGATTAAGTCATCACAAATAATTTAAAATGGTAATTACTGAATTTAATTTATGTAAATTAATGCGAGAAAATTAATTTAAAAGCTCTAAAATTATGCAAAATTATAAGATGTGCTTTTGTAAATCTTGTAAATTAAATAATAATGCAAAATTATATTTTAAAAAATATATGAGGAAGAAATTGGGTATCAACATAGGTTGAACCCTTTAATTGGTTAATCAATCTCTCAATTAACCCAATTCCTTGTTAGCTAAGTTATCCTAGACTAGGTCCCTCTTTCTCAAGTAGAGACTAAGTCAAATACGCATGAACTAATGTTTGCAACTATTAATTCTACAATTAAAGCATGAACTAAGCTAAATAATCAACACTCAATCATAGACAAGCACTAAATTAGATAGCCATAAGGTTTACACACTAGGGTTGAATCACAACCTCGCATCCACAACACTCTGGGTGAACCACATCCACCCCTTGAGTTCCTTGAACTGTCTCAACACTGTTGGGTTGTACTTCTCTAGATCTTTCAACTGAAACTGTCGCTCAAGAGTAAGCGACCTCACTGGACACCAAGTACAAAAGATGGTGAAGGCAGCAAAAGCTGACAAACCGGTCCTCCCATAACTCTTTCTTCTTCGACCTTTCAAGGCTGACAGCTGTAGCATCTCCCCATCTGCCATCATCGGGGATGTTCTGAATTGATGTATCTTGTGCCCCAGGGACAGGTGTAGTGGATGTCTCAGAAGCCTGACTAGCACTTTTCGAACCCTCGGAAGTGCTATGAGATGAGGACGACTCGTCCCTGAGTTGATATCTCCCTGACGGCCTTGACTGTACAACCGACTGCTCTTGAACAGAGGCTGAGTTTCCCTCTCATGCTTCCCTAGATAGGATATAAGAGCTCGTCTCGGAGAGATATGCACCTCTCCCTCTGTCAGCTAAAATATTTTTTTGTTATTGTCCTTTGTTGGGTGAGAGGTAAGGCACTCTTGCCTCGACCCCTAAAAGGTTCACCCCTCCCTTTTGAAGTGTCACCTGTGCCTCTAGATCGAACCATTATCTGTATCGAGCAGAAGCGATTGTTAGTTGCAATTCAATGTTCAGTCAAATAAGGAGATATGCAAGTATATACCAAGAACACAGTGGGGGTCACAGTTTAATCATGCTTGCACGATGCGGATCTATGGTCCGCAAAGTTTTTTGCAGCCACAGATGAGGCCTTACGGACCACATAATTTCTCCTGCGGCCACAAAAAGTGAAGTGCGGTCCGCACAATTTCACTTGCGGCCGCAACTCAGATGTCCAAAATATGCCAACCCTCTGATGACAAAGAATTGGTTGTTGTGCGGCTGCAATATGATTTCTACAGTCCGCACAATTAGACCTGTAGCCGCACATTTGAGTCACAATTTTGTACTCTCTGATGACAATAAAAGGGTTGTTCTGCGGCCGCAATGGGAATTCTGCAGTCCGCACATTTGACTTTGCGGGCGCAGACCCTTCCTCACTAATTTTTCTGTAGATCAATTTCTGCGGACTGCACAATTTCAGGTGCGGCCGCAGAATTCAAAAGAGCTACGATCGGTCCAACATGTCTATCTAGGTTTTGCATTTGTTTGTGCAAAGTTTGGCATGGTAACAACACAAAGGCATGAAAATGCATTGACCCAATCCCCATAGAGCATGTACTAGTTAACCCACTCAAGATTTACCCCTACATGAATACACAACTGTGTGTGAGGAATGACTAATCAAAGATGTTGTATGTGTGTACAAACAGATTCACCAAGACATTTCAAGAGATTACTGTGTTTGTGCTCAGAGAGGAAACAAAACGTAACAGTTGTCCTTAGCCCTCTATTTATACTACATGGTTTTCTAAGGGGGAGGGGCTAAGGGCGGCCGCACAATTTCATGTGCGGTCCGCACTCTATTACCTGGTGAGATTAAGTCGACATCTTGTCTGCGGTCTGCAAAATTTTATGTGCGACCACAGATTTACTTTTGCGGCCGCAGATTGACCTTTTCTCTGACAGACCAAACTTTAGAGAGTTGACATTTTCCACCTCCTATTTGTGCGGCCCACAAGATAATTGTGCGGCCGCAGTGCACTTTTGCTGCAACAACTATAAATGTGTGGTCTGCACAATTCAACTACGGTCCGCAGTTCTTGCAACACTTAGCCAGATTTCTGTCCACAATTTTTGTAAGTCATAGTCATCCTTGTAGCACACATCAAATCAAGTTAGCAGAAAAATAACACCCAACTACAAAAGAAGAAAAGAAACATGGGTTGCCTCCCAAGAAGCGTCTAATTTAATGTCGCGGCACAACGTATAATACCATTAGTTGAAATGAATAACCACCACGACGTGGCTATCTCCAACTTTCCCCAAATAGTGTTTCACCCGGTGACCATTATCTCAGAATACTTCATTGTTTTTGTTCTTCAAGTCCAATGCACCAAAATGTGTCTGATCTCGCCCAAGTCATACCTCCAATTTGGGTTGTGAAGTGGTCGATTGCAATAATAATATCCTACTAGAAGTCGGGATCGAATCCACAGGGAGCGTAGATGGGATTAGTGGTATGTATTTGGTCTAAGCACGTGAATTGTCTAAGATGCACTTCCACAAACTCTGTTTTAGTTTTACTTCTAAAATTATATTAAGGATTGAAATTGAAAAATATGAAACTAGAGAAGAATGTTTTTGTTGTTGTTTTTGAAATTTGTAAAAGGTCTAGGACTATGACTTCCACGTAGGTGTTTGCCTAACAGGTTGTAGGCTTTAGCGCGAGTTTCGTTGATCGGGGTGTATTATAGCAATCAACACTCAAATACCAATTCAATACCTCTCGGTAAGAGAGTAGTTTTGCCCAATTTGGCTTTCTCAAGTCCAAATGGTCATTGAACTAAACAATTGACAAATCTCAAGTCGGGTTTTACTATATCTAGGTTCAACCCTTTAATTGGGACTATCAATCTCTTGATTTCATCCCAAACTCTTGTTAGCCATGTTTTCCTTGACAAAGTCTCTCTTTCTCAAGTAGAGACCAAGTCAAATAGGCTTGAACCAATATTTTCAACCATTAATTCTACAATTATAGCAAGAACTAGACTGAATAATACACACCCAACCATAAACAAGCCCTAAATCAAACACCCATTAGGTTCCCACACTAGGGTTGGGTCACAATCCTAGCTAGAAAATTAGCTACTCATAGTGGATATTGAAGAAAATAAAGAAGAAAAGATGATAAAACTCATGTTTAATGATTAATAGATGAAAATCCAATGTAAAATAAACAATGTAAACTAAAGTTGCCTAAAAGAGTAAAGAAAAACAGCTAAAGACTTTCTGGTATTCAAAACTTGACCTAATTTTGTGAAAGTAGTCTATTTATATAAAGCTAAAATTTTCGGACAAAATTGCCCTTTCGGTGGTTCTGCGGCCGCACAATTCTGTGTGCGGTCCACACTTTTATTCAGCTCTTAACAGGAGCGGATTTTGCGGCCGCACAATTCTGGATTGTGGCCGCATCTCTTGAGTTCTGCGGTCGGCATAATTCTGGGTGCGGCCGCACATTTGATTTCTGCGAGCGCAAAATTATAGTGCGGTCCACAGTTCTTGTTGGGCTTGAATTTGAAACTCTATGAACTTTGACTTCTGTGGCCGCACAATTATTGTGCGGTCCATACTTTACACTGAAGCTCTGTTGATTCTTCTTCATATTCTACGGCCACAAATAGAATTCTGCGGTCCGTACTTGAGCATGTGTGCTTGATTTTTGTCCTTATTCAAAAGCACTCCTTCTTAAGTTGGATTTCATCGTAATGGCTCATTTTCCAATACTCCTGCAAGTAAGCATATTTCATCAGTTTTCGGGAATACCTTTAAAAATGTTTGAACTAAAACAAAAGTCAAAAGGCGTAATAAGTAGTCAAAATCCCCATTTATCAGTGTCACACCCACAATTTTAAAAGGACCGCTCCATTTAGACTTTAGCTTCCCGGGAAACATCCTCAACCTTGAGTTGAACAACAATACAAGATCGCCCACCTTGAACTCTTTGTTCCAGATGTATTTGTCATGAAGATATTTCATCTTTTCTTTTTACAAGGACGCACTTGCATAAGCATGGTACCAGAACTCATCCAATTCATTCAAATGTGCAACCCTAAAGTTAGCGGATACATCCCAATCAAGATTGAACTTCTTTATAGCCCACATGGCTTTGTGCTTAAGTTCCACCGGAAGATGACAAACTTTTCCGAACACCAACAAATATGGCGACATTTTGATAGGTGTTTTGTAAGCCGTCTGATAAGCCCATAATGCATTATCAAGCTTCTTAGACCAATCCGTCCGGTTAGCATTCACTGTTTTGGACAAAATACTCTTTATCTCCTGGTTGGAGACTTCCACTTGACCGCTAGCTTGTGGATGATAAGGAGTCGTGACTTTATGAGTAATACCATACTTGCTAAGTAAAGTGTCGAAAGCCTTGTTGCAAAAATATGTCCCCCCCATCGCTTGTAATAGCCCGCAGAGTACCAAACCTTGTGAAAATATTCTTCTTCAAGAACACCACCACACTTCTCGCCTCATTGTTGGGTAGAGCAATGGCCTCAACCCATTTGGACACATAATCAACCGCGACCAAGATGTAAGTGTTTCCACAAGAACTCACAAAAGGACCCATGAAGTCTATACCCTACACATCAAAAATATCAATCTCCAAAATGGTAGTGAGAGGCATTTCATTTTTCTTTGAGATTCCACCTGTCCGTTGACATTCATCGCATCTTTTCACTAGCTCACTAGCATCCTTGTAAAGAATGGGCCAATAGAAACCGCAACTTAGCACTTTGGCTGCCGTTATTGCTCCACCATAATGACCACCATATGGCAAAGAATGACAAGCCTCAAGAATTTTACCTTGCTCTTCTTCCGATACACATCTTTTAATCACCTTATCCGTACAAATTCGGAAAAGGTATGGTTCATCCCAATAATAATCTTGACAATCCCGTTTGAATTTCTTCCTTTGGTTTGAAAAGAACTCATCCGGGATGATTCCACACACAAGGAAATTTGCTAGATCCACGAACCATGGCACCTCTTTCATTGAAATAGCCAAAAGTTTCTCATCGAGGAAGGAGTCATTGATTTCAAGGCCATCATGCGGCCTCCCCTCCTCCTCCAAATGAGACAAGTGGTCCGCCACTTTGTTTTCACTCCCNGGAACTCATCAAATTCATTCAAATGTGCAACCCTCAAGTTAGCTGCTACATCCCATTCAGATTCAACTTCTTTAGATCCCACATGGCCTTGTGCTCAAGTTACACCGAAAGGTGACAAGCTTTCCCGAACACCAACCGGTGTGGTGACATTCCGATAGGTGTTTTGTAAGCCGTCCGATAAGCCCATAGTGCATCATCAAGCTTCTTGGCCCAATCCATCTGATTAGCATTCACCGTTTTGGACAAAATACTCTTTATCTCCCGATTGGAAACTTCCACTTGATCGCTAGCTTGTGTATGATAGGGCGTCGTGACTTTATGAGTAATACCATACTTGCTAAGTGTCGAAAGCCTTGTTGCAAAAATGTGACCCCCCATCGCTTATAATCGCCCGCAGAGTACCAAACCTTGTGAAAATATTCTTCTTCAAGAACACCACCACACTTCTCGCCTCATTGTTGGGTAGAGCAATGGCCTCAACCCATTTGGACACATAATCAACCGCGACCAAGATGTAAGTGTTTCCACAAGAACTCACAAAAGGACCCATGAAGTCTATACCCTACACATCAAAAATATCAATCTCCAAAATGGTAGTGAGAGGCATTTCATTTTTCTTTGAGATTCCACCTGTCCGTTGACATTCATCGCATCTTTTCACTAGCTCACTAGCATCCTTGTAAAGAATGGGCCAATAGAAACCGCAACTTAGCACTTTGGCTGCCGTTATTGCTCCACCATAATGACCACCATATGGCAAAGAATGACAAGCCTCAAGAATTTTACCTTGCTCTTCTTCCGATACACATCTTTTAATCACCTTATCCGTACAAATTCGGAAAAGGTATGGTTCATCCCAATAATAATCTTGACAATCCCGTTTGAATTTCTTCCTTTGGTTTGAAAAGAACTCATCCGGGATGATTCCACACACAAGGAAATTTGCTAGATCCACGAACCATGGCACCTCTTTCATTGAAATAGCCAAAAGTTTCTCATCGAGGAAGGAGTCATTGATTTCAAGGCCATCATGCGGCCTCCCCTCCTCCTCCAAATGAGACAAGTGGTCCGCCACTTTGTTTTCACTCCCCTTCCTATCTTGGATGTCAATATCAAACTCTTTCAACAAAATCACCCATCTCATCAAACGAGCTTTGGAATCTTTCTTGCTCATAAGATAACGAAGTGCCACATGATCCGTTTGGACAATGACCTTTGCACCCATCAAGTACGGGCGGAACTTCTCAATTGTAAACACAATGGCAAGGAGCTCTTTCTCCGTAACAGTGTAGTTGAATCAAGCACTATTTATGGTCTTACTAGCATAGTAGACCAGGTGAAAAATCTTGTTGATGCATTTCCCCAAAACAGCCCTAACCGCTACGTTACTTGCATCACACATGAGTTCAAAAGGGACACTCCAATTTGGAGTGGTGATGATGGGAGTAGTTGTCAACTTGAACTTTAATAATTCAAAAGCTCGCATTAGCATCCTTCTCAAGAAGCTTGCACAACGGGTTCACCACCTTAGAGAAATCTTTGATGAAATGCCGGTAAAACCTCGCGTGGCCTTAGAAACTCCGCACACCCTTCACCGAAGATGGAGGTGGAAGTTTAGAAATCACCTCAATCTTTGCCTTTCCAACTTCAATTCCATTCTTTGAGATTTTGTGGCCAAGGACAATGCCTTCCTCGCCCATGAAATGACACTTCTCCCAATTGAGCACCAAGTTTGTTTCTTCACATCTTGCTAACACTTTATCTAAATTTTTAAGACAATCATCAGAAGAATCTCCAACCACCGAGAAGTTATCCATGAACACTTAGAGGTAGTTCTCCATCATGTACGTGAAGATAGCTATCATACACTTTTGAAAGGTCTCCGGTGCATTGCACAAACCAAATGGCATCCGCTTGAAGGCGAAAGTACTATAGGGATATGTAAAGGTTGTTTTCTCTTGATCCTCCGGAACAGTAAGAATTTTGTTGTAGCCTGAATACCCATCAAGAAAGCAATAAATAGCACGGCCGGCCAATCTATCAAGCATTTTATCTAAGAAAGGAAGTGGAAAATGATCCTTCCTTATGACTTTGTTGAGCTTGCAATAGTCCATATACACCCTCCATGTGGTCACCGTTCTTGTAGGAATCAATTCGTTCTTGTCATTTGTGACCACTGTCATGCCTCCCTTCTTCGGGACACATTGAACCGGAGAAGTCTGCGAACTATCGGAGATGGGGTAGACAACCCCGACATCCAACCACTTGATAATCTCCTTTTTGACAACTTCTTGCATATCCTCATTGAGTCTTCTTGGATTTTCAATATATGGTTTGGAGCCTTCCTCCAAGTTGATCTTATGCATGCAAAATGCGGGGCTTCTCTCCCGAATATCCGCCAATGTCCACCCAATAGCCATCTTCCTCTTTTGTAGCACCGCCAATGTAGAATCTACCTGCACGTTAATCAAACAAGAGGAAAGAATAACAGGTAAAGTAGAACAAGGGCCAAGACATTCATATCGAAGATGTGAAGGCTATGGATTCAACTCCAAGGTAGGAGGCTATGCAATGGAAGGCTTTGTAGGAGGAGTTGTCCTATTTTTAAGATCCAAAGATAATTTCGGGGTGCATAATTGTACCACTCCATTCCTTGCAAATAGTTCACACATTCCATGAAGCCATCCATCTCGTCATCATCAAAGTTGAGAAAGACGGCCTCCAACATTGATTGTGGCACTCGTATCATCAACAATAATATCGGTCACCAAGTCCACAAAAGAGCACACCTCATTGCTATTTGTTTGCCGCATGGACTAACACAGATGGAACACCACTTTTTCATTACCAACCCAGAAAGTGAATTCTCCGGCTTCAACATCACAAAGAGACTTCCACGTAGAAAGGAAAGGTATTCCAAGAATAATCGGCACCTCATAATCAACTTCACAATCTAGAATGACAAAATCCGCCGGAAGAATGAATTTATCAACACAAACCAAGACATCTTCAATCACCCCCAAAGGTCTCTTCATAGTACGATCGGCCATTTGCAATCTCATAGAGGTGGGTTTTGGTTTCTCAATTCCCAAGGTCTTGAAAATCGAATAGGGCATCAAATTGATACTTGCCCCAAAATCACAAAAAGCTTTAGCAAACTCTGCACTTCCAACAAGGAATCGTGAAAGCACCGGGATCCTCTAACTTATGAGCCATTGAATGCACAATTGCACTCACTTGATGAGTGACTTTGATAGTTTCAAAATTTATTGACCGCTTCTTTGTCACGATATCCTTCATAAACTTTTCATAACCGGGTATTTATCCAAAGCTTCAACTAATCGCACATTGATTGAGACACTATTCATCATTTGAATGAACTTTTTGAATTGATTCTCGCCATTTTGTGTGGTAAGTCTTTGATGGTATGGGGGCGGAGGCTTAGGCAATGGTGCCTTAGCTTGTTGCACTACCGGCTCCGGTATGTCAATAATATGATCCCTAGATGGGTTCACCTCCTCTTGAGTCTCTTCTACACTATCATCAATATCAGTCCGAACTTCATCATTTGATTGTACCACATTGTTCGGGACCTCTTCTTCTTGCACCACTTTCTCATCATCCACAGGTTGCTTTTGTATTGAGGTGGGTGCATTCCCACCTCTTCCACTTCTTGTAGTAACGGACATGTCATGCCCCGTATTGTTTCCACCCTTTGGGTTTACCACCATGTCACTTGGTAGTGCCCCCTTAGGACGAGAATTTAGAGCTTGAGAGACTTGCCCCATTTGAACTTCTAAGTTGCGGATCGATGTGTTGTGTAAGGCAAGTTGGGAATCCGAATCAGCATTATTTTCCATCATTTTCTTGAACATGTTCTCAATATGCCCCATCTCATTATTTGAAGATCTTGGACCATGGGAAGGATAAGGAGGCGGGTTGCTCGGTTGTTGATACATCGGGGGCCTTTGAAAACCCAATCCCCGATTGCCTTGATTATTGTTCCATTCGCCTTGATTGTAACCCCCTCCCCCCTAATTTACTTGATTATTTCCACTCTAATTTCCTTGATTGTTGTTGTTATGCCAATTTTCGTGATTGTTGCCACTACTCCAATTTTCTTGGTTGTTAGAATTCCAATTACCTTGATTGTTTTGTGGTCGCTATTGTTGTTGGTTCGGGCCTTGGAAGTTGTTTCGTTGCCCTTGAAAGTCGTTCACATATTGCATCTCCTCTTCTTGTTCATTGTAAGAATCATCTTGATCAAAACCACTATCCTCTTGCACATAATTCTCCACTCGATGTTTGACTTGCGGACCCTTGATCCTTATTTTGTTCACCATCAATTTCACTCCCTCCATGGCATTGACCTGCTTAGAAATTTTCACTTGTTGAAGTTGAGCCTTTGCTAATTGATTCATGGTGGTAGTCAATTCGAAAATGGCTTGCCCATGGTCATGCAACTCTTTGTAAAGGTAGATCACATTCGGATCACCTTGTGGAACATTAGCCCGGGATTTCCAAGCCAATGATGTTTTCGCCATTTTATCTAAAATCTCACACGCCTCTCCATAAAGCGTAGTCATGAAGTTCCCACCGGCAAGTTGATTCACTACACATTGGTTGGTTGTGTTAATCCATCGATAGAAAGTTTGTTGAATCATATTCTCCGTCATATCGTTGTTGGGACATTCCTTAACCATTGTTCTATAGCGTTCCCATATCTCGTGTAGTGGTTCATTTGGCTCTTGCTTGAATGCCAAAATCTTATCCTGAAGTGTAGCCATGTGCCCCTAAGAGAAAAACTTAGAAATAAACCTTTCCGCCAACTCATCCCAAGTGTGAATGGAATGGTTTGGCAAACGTTCCAACCAATCCAAAGCTTTTCCCCATAGAGAGAAGGGAAAAAGCCTTAGCCTCAATGCATCCTCGGAGACATTTGTTTGTTTGTTCCCCCCAACAAGTGTCCATAAACCCCTTTAAATACTTGTATGCATTTTTACTTGGAGCACCGGTGAAGAAACCTCGTTGCTCTAGAAAAGTGAGCATCACATTGGTGATTTGAAAGTTGCCCGCCCTAATACGGAGAGGGACTATTGCACTAGCATACCCTTCATTAGGTAACACCCGGTGTGGAGCCACTCGTGGTGGAGGTGTGGTGGAATGAGGACATTGTCACGAGGCACTCGACCTCTTCTATTGGCTTGAGGTTCAAGAGGAACCTCATCAATTTGCTCATCCTCGACGTCCACATCCCCCAAAGCAATATTTCTGAGCTTATTGTTTGCCAGGGTTGTATCTACGATTTCTCAAACAAGTTAGTAGCACGGAAGGAAAAGAAGATATTCCACAAACACACCCAAATATATAGCTAACACCGTTTTTAACTCCCTGTCAATGACACCAAAAATTGATCACGTCCAAAGCACACCTCAATAGAGATATGAAACGGTCATATGCAATAATAAATACCCAACTAGGAGTCGGGGTAGAATCCACTGGGAGCTAGGATGGGATTATGGGTATACATTTCAATTGAGCAATTGGATTATCTAGATTGCACTTCCACAAAAAGGATTTATTTTCTATTTCTACTGTTAATCTAATGATTGCAAGATAAAGAAAATAGACTAGAGATAATTGTTTTTAGGGGTTTTTTTCTAATGGGTAAAAGGCCTAGGGCTATGACCATAACTAGGGCTATGACCATAATCTAGGTGTTTGCCTAATGGGATAAAAACGTTAATGCTTGTTTTATTGATTAGGGTGTAGTATAGCTCTCAACTCTACATTACCCACTCAATACCTCTCGGCCAGAGAGTGGTTTTGCCTAATTTGCCTTTCTCAAGGCCAAATAGATATCACCCAAAATAGTTGATAAGAGCAAAAGTTGGGTTATTACCATCTCTAGGTTGAACCATTTAATTGGGTTAATCAATCTCTCAATTAACCTAATTCCTTGTTAGCTAAGTTATCCTAGACTAGGTCCCTCTTTCTCAAGTAGAGACTAAGTCAAATGCCTATGAATTAATATTTACAACCATTAATTCTACATATAAAGCATGAACTAAGCTATATAAACAATACTCAATCATAAATAAGCACTAAATTAGATACCCATAAGGTTTACACACTAGGGTTGGGTCACAACCCTAGTAAAAGTCTAGCTACTCATAATGGGTTTGAAGAAAATAAGGGAGAAAAACTAATTAATCTCATAATGGAAACTTAAAGTAATTAAATATAATGTGAATACACCAAAGCAATGTAAAACTTCCTAAAGTAGTAAAGAAAGACGGCTACAGCAATTTCAGATATTCAAACTTAACCTAATTTTGTGAAACTCATATATTTATACAAGGCTAAAAAGCTCTGACAAAAATGCCCCTCGTGAGGTTCTGCGGCCGCACAATTCCATGTGCGGTCCGCAGATTTCTTCATCTGGAAGGAAGTCGAGTTCTGCGGCCACACAATTCTGAATTGCGGCCACAAGGCAACTCTTCTACGCCCGCACAATTATTATGTTATCCGCAATTCATAGAGGATCCTGGACTTGGTCTTTTTGCATACTCTCTGATCTTCGATTTTTAGCCCAGTTTTGCGGACGCACAATTCATGTGCGGTCCGCATTTTGCGCAAAGTTCTGCTAAACATTTCTCCTTGGTTTGCGCTCGCAGATGAAATTTTGCGGTTCGCAATTTCTCCTGCGGCCACAAAATTCCTTCTACGGACCGTACATTTGTGGTTATGTGCCCTTTATTGCCTTGTGCTTTGGAACACTTCTTTTTGAGTCAGATTTCATCTCGGGAGACCAACTTCTAGCATTCCTGCAATTTTACAAAATTGTATTAGTTTCGGTAACACAATTTAATGCTTTTGGATTAAAACCGAAGATAAGCAGTCAAAATCCTCACTTATCACGAGCCCAGGGTTGACTTTTTGGGAATTGTATAAAGATCTTAGCTTTACTTATTGGAATTGGTTTCTCTTGCATTATTTGACGTTATCAAGTCGATTTTGGTTAGATTTGAGCCGAGCGAAAGTGAATTATAAAGGAAAAGCTATATTTGAGTGTTGACTTGGCCTAGTTGAGGTAAGTATCTTGCCTAACTTTATGTGGGGGAACTACCCCGTAGGGATTGGCTTAATTGCACTATTTGAATTATGTGGAAGATGTGTACACGAGGTGACGAGTGTGTACACGACCTTATATGAAGAAATTGACCGGTTTAGACTCCTAGGCTTCTTTCATCAATCTAATTGAAGTTGTCATATCATGATATATTTTTCATTGTTAAGTTCACTCTTACATGCTATATTTGAAGTTTTTAGTACATGCCCTCTCTTTTATTGTCAAGCTTACTCTTATATGTTTTAATTGAAGTTGTTACCTCTTTTATTGTCATGCTACCTCTTTTATTGTTGAGTTATTATTATTTGAAGTTCCATTACATGTTACCCCTTTTATTGTTGATTTTTGCTTATCTGAAGCCGTTATTACATGTTATCTCTTTCATTGTCGAGTTTATTCTTCCGTTTCATTATTATTGTAATTCTTGTGTTGATTTACTTGTCGTATTCCCGTGTCTTTATTGTTGTTGTTGTACTCAATATTCTTGAGCCGTGGGCTATATATTGTCATGGTATTGGTATTGTTGTTTTGGAAATGTTGTGGCATATGGGCGCGTGTGGTTCTAATTGATATGTTGTGTTGTTGTAATCTTGGCACGTGTGGAATTATTGAGAGGATTATCGGGGTGTTTTGCACGTGAGTTGTCCTGGCTATTGTTATTCTTGATATTTGCACATGCGCCGAGACAAGGCGGACTATATATATTGAATTTGAGCATGTGACGAGACAAAGTGGTATAATTATTGATGCGCATGTGACGAGATAAGGTGGACATTTACTTTATTGTTGCGCACACGGCGAGACAAGGTGGGCTATATCGGGGATGATTTATAATGGCCTGGGGCATTGGTATTGATGATATTTGTATGTTGGTGTGACCTTTTGTGTGTTTCATGTATACTATAGGTTTGACGTGTTGTTTCCAATATGCTACTCGATATCTCTGATTTTACTTATTGACTTGAGTTGTGATAGTACACTCGCACAAGCATACACTGTAATATGCCACCTATATTGGTACAAGAGTATGAACTTTGATGTTTAGTGATTATGTACATGTATTCTTGTATACTTGCCTTCTGTGTGTGGATTGGACTGGTGGAACGTGAGTCGTCCGTGGGGATATAAGGTATTGTTACTATTGGCATGTGAATTGTCCGTGCAAATATGAGTTATTAATGGTATTGGTACGTGAGTTTTCCGTGCAGCTGTGATTGATTATATGGGCACGAGAGGCCATGTGATTACTGTCATGCCCCAAAACCGAGGAGTGCGATCGGCGCTCAATCGAGTGAACCCGACTGAGCAAGCCTATTATATTTCATTCTACCCAGATTCATTCGTGAATAAAGAGGAGATGTACTCCATTAATCAAATACTGAAGAGGTTTCATTAACCGCTTCCATTTCATTCCCATTAACAACATCATTCAATATTTACAAAATAGTACGAGTTTATAGATTTAATGAAAAACATGTTGCCAAACACCAACAGTTCTAATCCAAGTCCCAACATCAAATACCACCCACAACCTGTCTACGAAGCTTCTAAGTACAACTGAAGAGTAATATGGGAATGCCGGCAACATGACCCCGGCTATACCTCACCCACAAAGTACATGAGAAACAAAAGATACATGACCCCGAAATGAAGTGGGGCTCACCAAATCGGCTGAAAGGAGTGTACTGCTATCACTGATCAATGCTACCTACTGTAGAACCACCTGCATCCATTAAAGATGCAGCGCCCCAAGAAAAAGGGACGTTGGTACTGTCGAATAACACTAGTATGTATAGCTAGAAATCCTCTTTCAAAATAGAATTCCCATATGATCTATACGTGGAACACATAATATAATGTAATTGAAACAACCTGTACAAACAAGGACAGCAGAAGGGGAACCTATTGTCTGCATTAATAATGTGTCTCATTAGACCGTCCTTAGTATTCACATATCATATTATACACTTATGTGTTTCATAGACCGTCCACAATGTTTATTCATACCGTACATCTATACCTCTTATACACAATGCACCTATGCGTTTCATAGACCGTCCACAGGATTTCATAACACAATGTACCTATGCGTTCATAGACCGTTCATAGGATTGCATAACACAATGTACCTATGCGTTTCATAGACCGTCCACAGAATTTCATAACACAATGTACCTATGCGTTTCAAAGACCGTCCACAGGATTTCATATCATAATGTATCTCTGCGTTCATAGACCGTCCACAGGATTTCATAATACAATATACCTATGCGTTTCATAGACCGTCCATAGGGTTTCATAACACAATATACCTATGCGTTTCAAAGACCGTCTATAGGGTTTCATAACATAATATACCTATGTGTTTCATAGACCATCCATAGGGTTTCATAACACATTGGAAACAAAAGTACAAATACGTACATCTCATAACCTTTCACATCACATATCATCTAATCCGTGCTTTGAACCACTTACAACATTATTATTTAATTGGCTCTCTTGGCCATATATATGATTCTTTATTCATGACTCAATGGCCGTATTTTATCTTCCACACTTTCATTTTTTTCATTTCATAGATCATCATCATAATTATCAACAAGTAGAATATTCTAGAAATCACAACTTTAAGTTCATTAGTAATAAAGGCTTTAAACATAATCGATTTCTTTCCAATAAATGGAGTAAAATGATTGGCAATCGAAGCACAAATTAAAATCATACACAATTTCCACTCACGAATATGTTAGAATGCAAAGCACATTAAAAATTACTTACAAAGCATATCATTAGCTAAAACAGCCACATATGGGCATCACTTGAGTTCTTAAACTTTTAGCCTATTATATTGTCAAAGTCAATTTTGGAATTGTTGAGTCAAAGCTCATTTCATAATTTTTCTCACATTATTTCATTACATCGGCACCATTGGCCACAAGTATACCTTTCACTATTGGCACGTTGGCCACACTTTATATTCCCGATTCACTGATTTCACTTACAACCATCATTATAGGTTATCAACAATAAGACATTCCCAATCAAGACTTTAGGTACACATATGAGCAATTACGAGTCTTAAGAATATTGAGATTTTCTCACACAATTAGGCATACTAGCTTTCATTTGAAATATGATTCAAAGTCACAACATTTTAATACGCAACCCATACTTGAAACTCATGGTAACATTATGGAATTCAATTCCAAGAGAGAAAGTTTAGACAACATACCTCAATTGAGCTTTCCTTAAATTACTACAACGTTCCGGAAATTCTAGCAATCCCAATCTATTTTGAGACATAACAAAATTGAACCATAATTAGGAAGATATTCATGGTCTCAGCTCATTTTAATCTCATCCCATATAAGGGGAACATATCTCGTCACATCAACACGAGGATTTACACCTCAATCACTCTTATACCGGCACATGTAGTTTCGGGATTAGGCTATTTTGACCTACCCTTCCTCGGTGACTAAACTATACTCCCAAAGCATTTATTATTCAAAGGATTTACAACTCATTTCATAATCGTTCACACATCTTTCTATTTTATTGGCACTAGTGGCCATAATTCTAATATCATTCTCAGCACGTCGGCCGTATTTCATATTTCATACTCACCCCTAAAACTTTCAAGCGTTACCAAGGATTATCATCAATAAAAGAATTTCAAATCAAGACCTTAAGTACACATATGAGCAAACAAGAGTCTTAAGCACATTGAGTTTCTCTACCACAATTAGGCATACTAGCTTGCAATTAAAACATGGTTTTTAAATCACAACATATTTAATGCACTGATCATACTGGCTTACATTCTCGGAAAGAATCATGATACGGTAGGAACATTTGGAACACATTTTGGGTACATAGATCTTTCAACACAACACTTATTTTATGATAATCAACTCTATTAGGAAGGACCGAGAATATGAGACATAAGAAATTATGCCAAACATAATCGCAACTTACGAGGACATCAAGGAAATCGATTCTACAAGGAGAATTTAGCCACCATACCTCGCTTGAGCTTCCTTAAATTACTACAATGTTCCGTAAATATTAGCGACTTCAATCTATTAGAAACATGACAAATTTGAACCTTAATTAGGAAGATACTCGAGTTTCCGCTCATTTGAGCATTGTTTTCAAGCACTAGGTGTGCATTAAGGTTTCAAAGTCCTCCTATGGTGGATTCTTTTACCCCACAATCAATCCCCACTTCAATAGGCCACCCACAAATGCTCCTCAACCTTCCTACCACCTTTATTAGTACATGCATGCATAAATAACAACTCGTATTCTCAAAACCTCCTTCCCCATTACCTATTACCAACCCAAATTTCAAAATTAAAAGTTAGGGCTAGAGTCTTTTCTCTTGGATGAAGGCCTTGTGAGTTATCCTTGTGAATTCTTTTAGACTTGAGCAAGGATCGATGAACAAATATCTTAGGAATTCTTCTTCTCACTCTAGAACACTTTCCTTTCTTTAAAATATTAGTTTGAACCTTCTAAAATGACCCCTAAGGTTGTTTTATAAAAGGTGGGGTCATGTTTTAAAACCAGAAAATGGTACCTCTAAACTCAACTTTGCAATCGCAGAGTGCACCGTAGATCAGGCCTGCGGCCAGCAAAATGGTTTACGGAAATGGTCCCAAAGGTTGGGCTAGCCTGGTCCAGTCTGCGGCCCGCATATCAATTGTGCGGCCGCAGAATCTCCCTCTAGAAATCTTCATGCTGGATCTGCGATGGATGTGCGGCCCGTGAAATGATTATGCGGTCGCATAGTTGACCGCAAAACAACCCCCATAATTGGACCATTTCTCGGCTTCACTTTGTGGCGGATTTGCGGTCCGCAGATCAGTTCTGCGATCGCATAATAGATAATAGAAATGCCCTGTTCTGCAACAATCTTTATTCAATTCCCCAACGCTCTCCGCAACCCAAATATTCTGTACCGCTCGGAACCAAGAAACCACGAATTTTAGGTGAAATTTTACGAGGCCTTACAAAATCACATCGCCTTATGGACCATAAGCCATTGTATTCACTCTAAGTGCCCAATAGTACCGTAACTGAAATGCCCACTCTGAAGAGTAATTTCGTCAATCTAAAGTTGTTTCCTTAATCCTTCTAATACAGAAATGTAGAATCCATAATGATGCAAAAATACCGCAAGTCCCGACACCATCCAATACAAATCTCAGATCTCAACCATATATTGCTCCAAATAATTCTCAGCTATCGTGTATGAACCTTGAACTTACTAGAACCTTCTCGAGAGTCATCCACTCCTCTCTAATCTTCAATGCACTGCCAATACGAGCCAAACAACTTGTATTCCAGTATCACACAAACACCTCAAGAAAATAACCCATATCTCTAAGCAACCAAGTGAATATGTACTCCATGCACACTACCTCTACTACGAATAACAATCCTCAATCATTCCAAAATTTATGTATGCCCATAACGTATAGCACATCATGCATCAGCAATTCCTCTGCTCATGCCATCCTCAAAAACAACCTCTTCAAGTTAGAATTGTTCCTCAAATATGCCTCAGACCGAAACTAATATAACACATAACTATACAATCTGATCGTTGATAGTAGACTTCCCTTCTTGGATCAAAACCATAGAACATAACATCCGACAATCCCCCAATGTCCTTACTCTACAACTGCCATAATCCCCCACTGTAATTCAACTAAATATTTCATAAGCTCATGTAGCACCAGTCATAAAATACTCCATAACATTTACTAAGCGCATATCCAACCTCGTGACAGTCGTGCAAACTTCCTCAAGCGATACGAACTCGAATTACAACACATATAACCATTGGTAGAAATAAAACTTCTCTACGGAAACGTCATAAAGATCACACATCCTTAGACCACCCCGTAGGTAATCACCCTACCTGCTCAGCCTCAAACTGGCATCTCACTATGACCCCATCATGGTCACAACTATTGTGCAATCGCTAATCCTTCCGTGTATGAACTCGTCAACAAGACATAAGAATCTACTTTATTCCACAAATGTATAACTGAAACATCCCTCAACACACTCAGCCTTGAGACTGCACAACACGTCAAGATAGAAATCAAGCATCCATAGTCCTTTCACATCCCAAGCGAAATTCTTCTCGTCACATCCAGACCATCTAAGCACATCCTGAGGTCACATAATGCTCATCATATATCTATCCAACCATCCACTGAGCCATCAATCCGACTCTTAGGGACACTACCGGACGTATAAGTCCAAAAACACATACGCACATAAATGAAACTAGCGAGTCCAAGCTGCGGTCTGAATGTGGCCTCAAGTCCTCCAGACTGGATTACCTACACAACACAGAAAACACGTCTCTCACCTCATCCATGACTTCACGAGATGTCGATGACATACGAGTGGATAGAAGAAATTCATAGAGATAGGCTTCGATCTGAATCATAGTCGCACGATAAAAAAGAAAGATGGGAAATTTTCCAAGATGACATGTAGCCTCTCGTGGATAGGTATGGACGTCATCATACCGATCTACAAGACTCTACTGTACACTTGCTCATGACTCGTAGAACCTATGAACCTAGAGCTCTGATACCAACTTGTCACGACCCAAAATCTATCTACTCGTGATGACACTTAATCCAACCCGCTAGGTAAGGCAAATAACAGTCAACACAACTCCAATGAAAATAATAAGGAAACAATAAGTGAAATAACTAAAATTTCCATACAATAACCCAAGGATTGGTAGTACAAGCCATTAGCCACTAATACTAGATTTACAATATTGATATGATAATAAATACAACATCTATTTGGAATATACATGAATTCATTACAAGTTTAAAACTACCATGGAAAAGTGGTAGCTATATCTGGAAAGCAAGTACATCTTCTGTGCCAGCTCCCGTCATCCACAACATCTCAGCTCCAAGATCAGAACGCAAGGCGCAGAAGTGTAGTATGAGTAACACCGACTCCATGTACATAGTAGGTATCATAACTAACATCGGCGAGGTAATAGAAGAAAGAATTATAATCTATACTCGCTAATCAGCTGTACAATTCATAATTCCAACAAGTACAGAGCAGTAATATGATCAAATCATGAAATCACGGATTAAATCACCTTGACACAATTTTTTTAATGTACTTTGCTCAGTCAGTAATCCAGCATATAAGAAAGATAACCAAATAAATCAGGTAAACAGCCAAGGAAATTTCAAGTAAAGAAGAAATGCAATAATTAAATATAAATCTGTTGCGACACGCAACCCGATCCAAATAGAAATCACAAAACCACTCTAAGGCCCACATCAGAATCTCAAAAACCAGATCAAACTACTTATCAGCCTTCCCAAGTCCCATATCAACCAAAAACTCGTCGGTTTCTCACAATCCGCGTGTACACCATCAAGAAGGAACATTAGAGGGTGACCCTAGGGGGTGGATCCAATCCATACGGTGAACAGACAACTCACATGCTAATAATATCAATTTCACGGACAACTCACATTCTCTATGCACAACTCACATGTCAATAATATCAATATCTTATATCCGAACTGACAACTCGTGTGCTGCACAAAAAACTCACGTGCTAATAATATCAACCACATGAATAACACACGTGTTGAACGGATAACTCATGTGTCAATAATATCAATATCTCGGATCTGCATGGTCAACTCACGTGATGCACAGACAACTTACGTGCCAATAATATCAATTCATACGGCGTGGTCACATGCTCAATATCACAATCCGCCCGGCGTGGTCACAGGCTAAATATCACAATCTACACTGTGTGGTCACGTGCTACTAGTCCAATCCAAGTCACACAAAAAGAAAATATACAAGAATACATGTATATGATTAATAAACATCAAATTTTATACTTCAGGACTGGTATACGAGACATGCTAAGGTGTATGCATGTGCATAGTATGCTGTCATAGCTCAATCAAGAAATTATATCACGAAAGTAGTAATATATCAAGATTAACCTCTTGTAACCTTAAACATGGTACAAATAATAGAAACATCACTGAATGAAGCTTAGAAATGAACTCAAGGCACATCATATCCTAAGCACTACACCGAGCATGAGTTAATACCCTAGTTCACGCATACGGGCTCAACCCCACACATGTGCGCCACCCATTGCACATAGTTATCACAAATAACATACGCAACTAGCATCTAAACTAAGATTAGGTAAGATACTTACCTCAAGCAAGCCAAATCGATACTCTAGAAGCACCATCCCCCACGAATCCACCTCCGAACGGCTCGGAACCCAATCCAAATCGTGAAAATCGCCTCAAGAATTGCCCAAATCCAAACTCCCAAACTCGAAATGTAATAAAAACAACTCAAAGTCTGAAATAGAGTATTTTATAACATTGCTTCAGGGGTTCCCATCGCGATCGCTTGAAGATCTTCGCAATTGCGAAGCACAAAAGTCACAGCTCGAAACTTATACTATGTGTTCATGTCATATACCTCGCGAATGCAATGCACAAATCAGCAAACACTATGTGAACGCCGCATAACCCTCATGAATGCGAAGACATCACCACCAGCTCCCAGCTCTTCATCGCGAACGTGTCTCTACTGTCGCGAACACGTTGAACAAGCCCCACAAAGCTACGCGAATGTGGCCCTCCACTCGCGAATGCTAAGAGGATAAGAACCTAGTGCATCATACACTACGCGATCGCAGTCAGTCCCTCATGATCGCGAAGGATATCAGCAACAAAAAGAACAAGATAAAAGAAAATGGTCTAAAATCACCCCGAAACTCACCTGAGCCCCTCGGGACCCCGTCCGAACATACCAACAAGTCCCAAACATATAATGGACCTACTCGAGGACTCAAATCACACATAATAACATCAAAACCACAAATAGCTCCTCAAATCAAGCTTAAAGAACCATTTCAAATTTCTAAATTCCAAACATACGTCGAACACGTCTAAACAACTGAGAATCACCTCAAATTTTGTACACAAGTTCCAAATGACATAATAAATTTATTCCAGCTCCTGAAACAATAATCTGAACTCAATGACATCAAAGTCAGCTTCCGGTCAAACTTATGAACCTTCCAAAGCTTCAAATTGCCAATTTTTGCCAAATTGAGCTGAAACCTTATAGAAATATCCAAATGCAAATCCGAGCTTATGCCCAAGTTCACAATTACCATGCAGACCTAACGAAACCATGAAGGTTTCGATCCGAGGTTAGATTCATAAAATTCAAACTTGGTCAACTCTTCCAACTTAAAGCTTCCTACTTCGGAATCATTCTTCCAAATCAATATGGAACCGCTCAAACACTAAAACTGACCATACGCGCATTTCATAATACATCCTATGAAACTACTCATGACCTCAAACTACCAAACTGAATGCAAAAGCTCAAAATAATTGGTCGGGTCATTACACAAGAGCTTCGCAATCGCGAGGGGTATTTTGGGGTCCCTGGTGGTCTATGCATCGCTTTCATGTTAGGGGAAGTGCATTCACAGAGTGTTGTGAGCAATGTTCATCTTGTTCGCATATCAGGAATCACCTTCTCTATGTGTTGGGGGTCAGCGGTCAGCAGAGGTCGCGTTCACAACTTGTCATCTCGTTCGCGTATCTTGGTTACATTCATATGGCTCTGTCCATATTCGCGGATCAATGTTGGAGGAGTGTGGTTTTGGTGTATTGTTGTAACGATCCGGCCGGTCATTTTGAGTGTTATGGACCTATTCCCACATTTACTTCTTAGTCTTTTCTCAATTGTTGTTATGGGACTTGCCGGGGTAGTTGGTTTAGTTCTGGGATGTTTCCTAATGAGTTGGGACACTTAGTTCCAAGGTTGGAAGCGTAAGTTGAAAGAGTTGACCAGATGTTAACTTATGTGTAAATGGCTCCGTAATGGAGTTTTGATGGTTTTGATAGCTCTATATGGTGAGTTTGGACTTAGGAGTATGTCCAAATAATGAATTGGAGGTCCGTAGGTGATTTTGGCTTGAAATGGCGAAAGTTGGAAAATTAAAAGTTGGAGAGTTGAGAGGTTTGACCGGGAGTTGACTTTGTGGTTACTGGACTCGGATTTGGTTTTGGAAGTTGGAATATGTCTGTTGTGTCATTTATGACTTGTGTGCAAAATTTGAGGTTAATCGGAATTGATTTGATAGGTTTCGGCATCGAATGTAGAAGTTAAAAGTTCATAAGTTCATTAGGCTTGAATTCGGGTGCTATTCATGTTTTTGATATTGTTTGAGGCCTCGACTAAGTTCGTATCGTGTTTTAGGACTTGTTGGTATATTTGGTTGAGGTCCCGGGGGCCTTGGGTGGATTTTAGAGGGTTAACGAATCAAATTTCGAACTTAAGAAATGGTTGATGAGTTTTGGACTGGTGTGATCGCACTTGTGAATGTCTTGGTCGTAGGTGCGTGGATGTCATCACAGAAGCGAATTTGGGTGAACTGAGGGAGTTGAGCAGGTGCGAGGGTATTTCCGCACCTACGAGTTTGCAGATGCGGAGGGAGCATCGCAGAAGCGAAGGGGGGGTTGTTGAGGTAGGTCTGCAAGAGCGGAAGTTTTCTCATAGAAGTGCACCCACTAGTGCGGGCTAGAGACCACAGGTGAGCTAGGTCAGGTGTCAAGTGTAACTCCGCAGATGCGGAGCTTTGACCGCAGAAGCGGCTAAAATATCCGCAGAAGTGAAAAAGCCTGGCAGTGTATAAGATTAAAGGGTTCCTAGATTTTATCATTTTTGGACATTGCAAGCTCAGGTTAATGCGATTTTTGAGATGGGGTTCGAGTTATTTCTTGAGGAAAGTCACTTTTGATCATTTTTATTCAATAATATTGATTACCCATTGAATTTCCCACCTAGTTTATGTGTTTTTAAGGTTGAATTTTGGGAGTTTTGGGTTAGGGATAGGAGAGTGAAATTTGGGGATTTGAGTAACAACTTGGTATTGAAATTTGGTAAATTTGGTATAATTGGACTCGTGGTTGAATGAGTGTTCGGATTTTGTACCTTTTATTAGATTCTGAGACGTGGGCTCAGGGTTGGCTTTTTTAGTTTACTTTTTGACTTTTGATTAAGAACTTAGCATTTTTATATGGAATTGATTCCAATAGCTTGAGTTGATTGTATCGAATTGTTTGTGGCTATATTCGAGGCGTTCAGAGGCCAATTCGCGAGGCAAGGGCTTATTGGGGTAGAGTTTTGCACGGTTTGAGGTAAGTAATACTTCTAAGCTTGGTTCTGAGGGTATGAATCTCTGAATTTCATGTTATGTGATCAGTGTTGAGACATATGCTGGGTGACAGGCGTGTGGGCGTGCACCGTAGTGATTATGACTTAGTCGATTTCGTGGGACCGTGTAGTCACCTTATCTGAATAGCATTATTGTACTCTACGTGTTAGAGCACTTGAGTTGTGATTTATGTTAGAAATCATGTTTAGGCAATGAGTTGGTACTATTGGGACCCACAGTGGTCGTTCTTTTGTTGTTGAGATTAATTGCTTAATTTGCAGCTACGTACTCAGTCGCATTCATCATTGCATATCATATCTCAGTATTTGTATTATTTATTGTCACATCATGTATTATTGATTTGGGATGCTTAGCATGTGTGTGGTGAGCTCAAGAGACTGGAGAGATTGATGACTGAGTTGGGGCCTGAGAGCTGTGATGTAAGTGAGATATGTGGATCGGGTTGCACGCCGCAACAAGCCTTATGGCTATATATGGACCGGGTTACACGCCACAACAAGCCTTATGGCTATATGTTGATCTGGTTTCATGCCGCAACAAGACTTATGGCTATATGTGGATCGAGTTGCGTACTGCAAAAGGCCTTATGGCTATATGTGGATTGGGCTGCACGTCGCAGCAGGAACCATATAGTGATGAGTGACTGAGTGTAACGAGTGAGAATTGAGGCTGTCAGATTGAGTGCTCCGAGAGTGTGAGTACGTGAGATTTTCATTGTGTTGCATCACATATGGTATTCATAAGGCATATAGATATAGAGATGTCATATTCCTCATATCGGTCATACTTGGCATATTTTTATCCGTGTTGAACTTAATTGTTAAACCTGGAAGCATGTCTACATTTCTGTATCGTTAAACTCTGTATTCATACTATATTGGTTGTGCTAGTCAGTGCTTTCAGCCTAAAGGTTAGACTTGTTACTTACTGAGTTAGTTGTACTCACGCTACACCATGCGCTTCGTATGCAGATCCAGGTGTTTCCAGGCATGGTGGTTGCTGATCTTGGAGTTTTTGCTCGTTCGGAGATCATCGAGTTAGCTGATTTGGCGTCTCCAGACCTTGACTCTCCTCCTCTATCTCCTAGTTTACTTATATTGTTCTATCTTTCTATACGATGTTTTAGACTATGATATTGTGTAGATGCTCATGTACTCAGTGACACCCGGATTTGGGGAAGATTGTATTCGAGTTGGAGTCGTTTATATCGGCTATTTATGAGAATTATTACTGTTAAACTTGCTTCATCTTATTTTTAATACAAAATGCCCAGTTTTATTGTGAATGTCGGCTTGACTAGTTCTGTGATAGGTGTCATCACGACATGTTGAGTTTTAGGTTGTGACAATCGTGATCGCATGGACTAGACGGCGATCGCAAAGAGCATAAACTGGTAGTGTATTTAATTTGTCCAATTTCGGAACTTTGCCATTATTTCATATTTTGAGCCTTGGACTTCGAGAAGAGGAGATTTTGAAGGGAAATTTTACAAGTACCTTGGATTTCCATTGGATTTTATATCTGGAAGGAGTTTACACCCTTATATGATTTTATATATTGATTACCAATGGATTTCTACACCTAAAACGTGGAATTTTAAAAGTAAATTTAGGGTTTTTATCTACACTTCAAGAGAGTGTATTTTGGAGATTTGAGTACCAATTTAGACTCGGATTTGGAAAGAAATTACATATTTGGATTCGGCAGGTTATGGGTCATAGGATTTTGGTATTAGTTTTGGATTTCGAGCACATGGGTTGGGTTGACTTTTGTTGAATTTTGGAAATTTCTTCAAAGATTGAAGCTTTATGGCTTGGGATCACTTCCTATGGCATTGTGGACCTCCTTGGATGATTTTGGGCTTGGATTTTCCCGACTGGAGGGCTAGATCAAGGATTGGACTTGATTCAAGGTTGAAGACTAGACCGGATGAGGTAAGTATCTTGCCTAAGCTTGGTTTGAGGGTATTTTCCTCGTTGGCTATGATATTTGTTATGTGTTGGGGTGACGTAAATGCGGGGTGACGAGCGTATATGCATGAACCATGGTTATTCATTATCCGGGTAGATCTTAGTATATTATAAGCCTTGTTTTTCTATCATGCCTCTTTGATAACATGTTTTCTCCATTTGTATGACTATGTGTGGTATCATTCATGCTAGAAATCATGTCAAGGCTATTTGCTTACTTGTTGAGACCTGATAGGGCTATTTTTGCTCTGTTAAGCTATTTTCCTTAGTCATGGTCATACTTTTCAATCATGATATCATTTCCACAGGTTATATCTATGTCTCTATGCATTTTGATATGCTATCTCACATGTTATTGGTGTCCTTGTACATGACAGGAATTTTAGCTCAATTGTAGTGCGTTGGTATATTATTTGTGGTACATTAAATTATGTTTCGGTGAAATGTTAGCATATGAAGACTTGAGCAGATTGATGGTTGATCTTAGGCCATAGAGTCGTTTTGGCATTGATAGTGATGTGACACATATGCCAAGCCCTATGCTGGGCTGAGTGGTATTGATCATGAGGCAACGTGTGCGTCGGGCCCCATGCTGGGCTAACTGTTATTGATAATTGACTTATATCCGATCAGTGCTTGGGCAAGGAACCATCACTCCGGAGCCAGGTAATAACCGTGGGCACAGGCACAGTCATATATGTGCTTAGTGAGGGACTTGTATCAGGTACCCGTATAGTGCTAAGTGTGTGTGAGGGTCTGTGGGCTTTGAGCCAGGAACCGTGACCATGCTTACAGTATGATTGAGGGTACAAATGTGTTGAGCTTATGTACACTTGATATTTAAATTGTGATTCTTTATTGATTTGGCATGTATAACTGACATGCATGCATAAAGCTATATTATCTCTCATGCTAATTGGTATTTGATGACTCTACTTGATGCTTAAAGCTTGATAATACAATTTTATCTTGTTAAATACCTAACTAAGTGATTTATGTGGAAGTTGATGCCTTGACTATTATATCTTAAAAGCATGTCTATTTCGCATCCTGTTGTATTAAGCTGAGCCTGTTATTATTTGAGTTGTTTTTCTTCAATACGCTATTATTTTGTTGTTATTACTATTGTTGGATGTGGAAAGTGATCATCAGACCTTTCTAAGCTCGTCACTACTATTATCCCAAGGTTAGGCTTACTACTTATTGAGTACTCGGTTATACGCATACTACACTCTACACTTTGTGTGCAGATCCAAGTATTGTTGATCATGGTAGTTGCTCCTGAGCTGCATCCGAATTACCTGGGAGATTTCGAGGTAGCCATGTTGTTCCATTTTCATGCCTTGAAGTCCCCTCTTTTATCTTATGATCTTACTGTTCAATCTATCAGAGAGTATTGTATTTTGTTTAGACTTTGTATTTACTATTTTATAGAGCTCATGTACTCGGTGACACAGGTGTCCCTCACCATCACACACACAACTACACTCATCATTATATGGGTGCCTAGCACAAATGCCATCACCAAAGCACATATATAACCATATGCCTGAGCTCACTATAATATCAGACTTCGGAGAGGCGGATCCTTGACCGAGCTCTAATCAATAATCAATATAATTATTACGGCGTGCAACACGATCCAAATGTCAATCACAATACGGCTCTATGGCCTACATCAGTCAGCAACAACTCAAATCTCAATGGCTCACGTCTCACAATCTCAGCCCAAACAGCATCACATATAAAAGGCATCAACAACAAGTGATATGACATATAAATAATGCCTAGAGACCGAGATATAACATGCGTATGTTTAAACATTATGACTGGGAATACAACTACCACTCAATTCTCAATTAACCATATCTCACGGTACTCGGTTCAACAGTGTTACACATATGAGGCATCAACAACATGTGAGAAATCATAATAAGAATGCACCGAGACAGAGATCGCATACATGGATATAGCATCATAACTGAAAGTATGTCTACAATTAAGGCAAACAGCTCAAAATATCAAGAATGCTCATATCATGTCTCAAACAAATAATCACGTAAACTAGACATGATTCATAACATGAATCATAGCCCAAATAGTCTTAAATGTAGAGAAAATAGGGATGTAATGAGGTATAAAAGCAAACTAGCCTTATAGTAGCCTAAAGTCTAATCGGATCATTAATACCTCGGTGTACACACACACACCCGTCACCTAGCATGTGTGTCACCCCAAACACACCTCAAGTATCATAGTTCACAGGGATAATTACCCTCAAATCAAGTTTAGATATTTTACTTACCTTAAACAAGTCAAATCCATACTCTATAAATGCCTTCCCATGCGAATCGACCATCGAACGGCTCGAATCTAGGCAAAAGCAACTCAAAAACAACAAATAATACCATAGGAATAAGACCCAGATGATAAAGGTCAAATCTTTAATCAAATACTCAAATTCAACCAAACCATCATCCCCGAACCCGCACCCCAAAATCTGATAAAACCGACAAATTCTGGTAACACATTCAAATATGAAAACAACCATACTAGTTTCACTCAAATCTGACTCTGATTCGATGTTCAAATATCAATTATTCACTTTAGAAACGTTTTGACAAACACCCCCAATTTCTCTTTTAGATTCATCAATCAAATGCCAAAATGAAAGATGGAATCATGTAAAATAATCAAATCCAAATCGTGAAAATCACCACAAGAATTGCGCAAATTCTAGCTCCCAATCTCGAAATGTGATTAAATGAACTCATGTCCGAAAATAGACTCTTATACCACTGCTTCATGTGTAACCTTCGCGATCGCGATGCACAAAAACTGAAGTGCCTCGAAGATGGCCTACGCGAATGCATCCCCAGGCACGCGATCATGATGCACAACTGCAAAGACCTACACGAACGCAGATTCGTCACGCGAACGCGAAAGTCAACTAATAGGACCTGCCCAACCTAGCCCAACACTACGCGAACGCGTGGTCCCATTCACAAACACGAAGGCATAAAGTCTCAATCATCGCGAATGCGAACATAATATCTTGAATGCTAAGAAAAACCTCCAGCCAGCTCCCAGAACACTATGAGATTGCAGTCCTCTTAACGCGATCGCGAAGAACACTCCCAGCACCAGAAAAATCAGAGAAACCAGCAGTGCAAACATGAGAGAAAATGGTTTAAAACGACCCTAAAACTCACCCGAGGCCCTCAGAAACCGTACGAACATACCACCATGTCCTAAAACATAACACTGACCTACTCGAGCCTCAAATCTCAAAAAATAACATCAAAACCATGAATCATGCCACAATTTAAGCTTAATGAACTATTTCAAATTTCCAAATTCCAAACTTACGCCGAACACGTCTAAACAACTCAGAATAACTTTAAATTTTTCACACAAGTTCTAAATGACGCAACAGATCTATTCCAACTCCCGGAACCACAATCCAAACCCGATAACATTGATGTCAACTCCCAGCCAAACCTATAAACGTTTTAACCTTCAAATTGCCAACTTTCGCCAATTAGAGCCAAAACCTTCTAGAAACATTGAAATGCGAATCTGGATACTCTCAATCTAAAATCACCATCCGGACTTAACAGAACCGTCAAAATACCGATCTGAGGTCAAATACACAAAAATTTAAACTTGGTCAACTCTACCAACTTAAAGCTTCTAAATTGAGAATTATTCTTTCAAATAAATTCTGAATCACTCGAAAACCAAAATCGACCATACACGCAAGTCATTTAGCATCATATGAAACTACTCAAGACCTTAAATTATCGAATGGAAATGCTAATGTTCAAAACGATAGGTCGGGTCGTTATATTTTCCCCAACTTAAATATACAATTGTCCTCGAACGTGCCAAGAGTAGTTCCAAAGCCATCAAATCACTGTATAAACAAACCATACACATACCCATAGGTGATTCAACGCCACTCCAATCCATATATGCCTGACAACACAACCTAAATAAAGTTCTTTACCACAACCTTAGTCCATAAACCTTAGAACTCAATCTCCAATATCTGAAATTCATAACAAGGCCCTATTCTCACATTTATACATTGAATAAGCCTGAACAAGATGTATCAGGCAATAATCGTAACCCAAGATATAATCACATGATATACCACATAACTCAGATACTCATAGCAATAACTTTCGACCACGATAGTTGCTCAATAACAAACCTGGTACCGGTAACAAATCTCATATCAAATAAAACCTTGTTCTAAACATTCGTACACTGCCGATACTGAAAGTAACACGCAAAAACTCATAACCACCCATCAGATCAACAAGTCGTGGAGCTCTCTTGCCCGATAAGAACCATTGTCAAATTCTGAGCTGACTAAGGACGTTATTCTTCAGAACATACCTTAATCATATCTGATAGCACTTATTCTAAGTCCAATAACTTCATCTCATCTAATACAAGTAGCTCGACCAACACGCCACACCAGCACCACCTCGAGCCACATATCATGCAATATGTGCACCAAACAAGAAATAACTCGAATGTACCTAATAATGGAAAGAGGATCAAATGAGATAATTGCCCGCAAGCTCAACAGATGTCACCACAAAGCGCAATGCTATGAACCCATCACACAAAAGAGAAACGAAACACACGAAATAAGCACAAAGGATCATATTCCAACATAACTCTGATGCGATGCGTGACCCAATACAAGCACCGGTCCACATGGAATACCTTGAGCCATGATTATCACAATCAACAACCATATGCATATCAACAACAAACACGCGAAGTGCATAACCATAATTAACTAAAAACATATAGCACAATATACCACAAATAAGAAGTCCATAACCAAGGCGTAATCAACCATTCAACACCCCAAGATTCATCTCACTCAAATTTCACCACAGGGCCCAAATAGAATAGCATAATGTGCGTAAATAGTTAATAGTCTCACAACCCATCGTAGCATAGGAGAGTAACACATGAAGCATACCAGAACACGAATAAGATAACCCATGGTCGATGGCACATCCCTCAACAATAGATGTGTTGAGTAAATAAATCCAACCCGATGTAGAATACATATTCTCATTAGACCTACTAGTGGCCTCCAAATCAATTCTAATCCTCCCGAATTAGGTAATAACCTCTAAAAAATCTACAATAAGATATTCATAACACATACGCTCAGCCGTCAACCTCTTAACATACCTTCACCATCCGCAATCAAGGAAAATCTACCTCTCAGAACCCTCCTGGTCTTCAAATCCCTAGAATACAAGAATCTTTATGTTCGATCCCAACTCCACCACTCAAATAACTGACACATTCCTCATACACAATCATCTCACGAGAAATGCTCTCATGGGTCTTCCGCGCCCCATAGCAAAATCTGAACATCAGTAGCCAACAACCCAGCAATTACCATAATACTAGTCAAGCATACCCAAGTCAAAACACAATGCGCCTTCTGAAATGTGCGCCCTTCTCAGGTGATACCAGATAGTGCCAACATTCTTCTAAACATATGAAACCGTCCATGTTCTCTAGAACTCATGACCTTCCCTTTGAACAGAATCGCAACCTCGTACATGCAAACCCCAATCCCAACGTCGCACTGCATCTATCATGACATCATATAAAAACACGAGAACCCCATTATCAACCTTGAATCACAAGCATGATACACATTCCGTCAGCCATAAACTTTTCACTTGACCCCATCCCGAAGAAAAATCACATCACGCAACATACTTCTCATTTTGGTAGAAGACATCAATCTCAAGCCAAGATCGACATCTTCAAGAATTCTTCGAAACCCATTTGCACATAACAAATCATTAGAAATGAATCTCTCTAACTCAGCCAAGTCACGCAGGCTGCCAAACCCAAGAGTATTTCCATAAAACACCCTTAAAGCCTCACCACACCAAAGGCACCAATCGCATTTATTACCATGCTGACCCAAACCACTACCAAGCCTACCCATTTCTTCGAATTCTCCTCAACTTGACTAAATCTAAAGTTGTTTCTTTAACCTCTCTGATACTAAAATGTAGAATCACTAATGATATAGAAATATCGTATGTCTCAGAACCATCCAATGCAATCTTATATCTTAGCCATATACAATTTCGGGGAACCCTCAAATACCTCATATGAATCTTGAACTCATTAGAACCTTCTCGAGAGTCATCCACTCTGCTAAAATATCCAATGCAGCGCCAATACGAGCCGAACGACTTGTTCTCCATTAGCACACAAACACCTAAAGGAGCAACACCCACCTTTAAGCAACCGAGCGAATCCTTTCTCCTTGCACTCTACGTTTACCACAAATAATAAACATAAATTACTCCAAGACTTCCATATATCCATAAAGTGTAATACATCATGCATCTTGCAATTTTTTGTTTCCTGCACTAACCTCGAAGCCAGCCCCATTCAAGTCGTAACAGATCCACAAATATGCCTCGGACAAAAATTAATATAATACATGACCATGCAATCAGATCGGTACTAGCAGACCCCTCCCCCTCACTTGGTTCAAAGCCATAGAACATAATATGTGGTAACCTACAATACCCTTACTTCATAACTTCCATAATCTCATACTGTAATTTAACTAAATCCATCATACGCTTATGTTGCACCATCCATAAAATATCTCATATCTTCTGCTAAGCGTATATCCATCCTCGTGACGGTCGTGCAAACTCCTTCAAGTGATCCAAACTCAAATTGAAACCCATACACATATCATTGGTAGAAAGAAAACTCTTCACAGAAATATCATAGGGATCACACAACCTCAGGACATCCCGTAGGAGATAATCCACTTGCTTAGCATCAAACTGGCATTTCTCAATGCCTTTTCATGGCCACGACCACTATGCAATCACTTAATCCTCCTGAGTCTGAACTCGTCAACAAGACATACGAATCTACGTCATTCCACAAATGAACAACATAAAAGTTCCCTCAAAACACTCAAAGCTCGAGACTGTACAACACATCAAGACAGAAATCAAGCATCCATAGTTTTTTCGCATCCCAAGAAAAGTTCTTCCCGTCCTATCTAAACCACCTAAGCATAGTCCTTAGCCATAAAACACTCATCATATAACTATCCAACTACTCATTAAGCCATCAATCTCACTCCTAGAGACACTAGCATATAAGTCCAAAAGCACATACTCACACAACTGAAATAACTGAGCCCAAGTTGTTCTCTGAACTTCACCTCAATTTATCTAGATGGCCTATCTCCATAACACAAAGAACACATTTCACACTTCATCCATGACATCACAAGTCATCGACGCACAGCTAATACTGAGTGATCAACATGACATACAAGTGAATGGAAACAGGCTTCAAGCTGAAACAAGGTCGCACGATAAGGAAAGAAAGATGGGAAGTTTCTTACATGCCATATAGCCTCTCGAAGATAGGTATGGACGTCATCATACTAATCCGTAAGACTCTACTAGACACTTGCTCATGACTCGTAGAACCTATGAACCTAAAGCTCTGATACCAGCTTGTCACAATCTCAAATCCACCTAGTAGTGATGGCACATAACCCAACCCACTAGATAAGCCAAATAACAGTCAACACAATTCATGAAAATAATAAGAAATCAAACATTTAAACATTGAATTGTTCATACAAAAACCCAAGGATTGGTAGTACAATTCATGAGACACTAAGACTTAGATTTACAAAGCTTGTATAAAAATAAATACAACATCTGTTTGGGATATATATAAACAGATTACAAATCTAAAACTACTAAGGACAAGTGGTAGCTATATCCGAAAAGCAAGTACATCTTCAATGCCAGCTCCCGCCATTCACAGCAGCATCAGCTCCAAAATGTGCACACAGGGTGTAGAAGCGTGGTATGAGTACAATCGATCACATATACTCAATAAGTAACATACCTAACCTCGAATTGAAAGCAGTGACGAGATCGGAAGAAGGTAAGTGTCCTACACCAATAATCAATAACAACACATTATTTAATAATGATAGTAAACGTAAATAAATCAGAAGATATCAAGTTTAGCTCGTTCACAAATATAGCAAATTAGTCAAGCTTTCCAAGTATAATAGTCAAAGCACAAACTTCCCCAAAATTACTAAAATATGAGTTTATCAAGGAAATTGTGATTTTCCGAACTTTTAACAACATATAGGACATTTCATTTACCAACTAGCATGAGAAAATACATCTCTATGCCTACATCTCAAATATACATGTCAAGTTAATAACATCACAGTGAAATTATCAAGTACACTCACACTCAGCACACTCATGGTGCCTGGCACAGTGTGCCTCACCATCACACATACAGTCGTACTCAGCATTGTATGGGTGTTTGGCACAAATGCCCCTCACCAAAGCACATATATAATCTTGTGCATGCGCTCACTGTAATATCATACTCCTGAGGGGAAGATCCTTACTTAAGTGCTAATCAATAATCAAGACTCGCTTTACTGTGCATATGTTATTAAGACTCACTTGTATGTGGCGTGCAACCCGATCCAAATATCAATATTGTGCAGTGTGCAACCAGATCAAAATATCATTTCATCGCGGCATGCAACCCGATTCAAATATTAATCCATTGCGGCGTGCAACCCGATCTAAATATCAATCATAATACGGCTCTATGGCCCACATCAGTCATCAATCGCTCAAGTATCAATAGCTCACGTCTCACAAAACTTAGCCCAAACATTATCACATATAAATGGCATCATCAACATATGATATGACATATAAATAATGCATAGAGATCGAGATATGATATGCGGATGAAACATTATGACTGAGTCTATAACTACCAGTCAAGTCTCAATTAAGTACATCTCACGGTACTCAGTTCAAAGGTGTTACACATATAAAGCATCAACAACATGTAAGATATCATAACAAGAATACACCGAGACAGACATATCATTCAGGAATATAGCATTATAACTGAGAGTATGTCTGTAATTAAGGCAAATAGCTCAAAATAGCAGTAACAGCCATATCATGTCTCAAATAAATAAGTACATAACCTAGACACTATTTTTAACATGAATCATGGCCAAAATAGTCTTACACGTAGAGAAAACACGGATGTAACGAGGCATAAAAGCAAACTAGTCTCATAGTAGCACGAAGTCTAATCGGATCATGAATACCCTAGTATACGCGCGCACGCCAGTCACCTAGCACGTGCGTCACCCCCAACACACCTCAAGTATCATAGTTCATAGTGATAATTACCCTCAAATCAAGTTTAGATATGTTACTTACCTCAAACAAGCCAAATTCATACTCTTAAAATGCCTTCCCGCGCGAATCGACCATCGAACGCTAGGATCTAGTCAAAAGAAACTCAAAAACATCAAATAATGCTATAGGAATCAAACACAAAACATAAAGGACGAATCTTTAATCAAATACTCAAAGTCAACCAAAAATTCAATCGCGGGTTCGCACCCCGGAACCAGACGAAATCTATAGATTCTAGCAACACATTCGAATACGAGTCTAACCCTACTAGTTTGACTCAAATCTAACTCTGATTCGATGTTCAAAACTCAATTTTTCACTTCCGAAAATTTTTGACAAACACCCCCAATTTCTCTTTGGGATTCATCAATCAAATGCCAAAATCAAAAATAGAATCATGTAAAATAATGAAATCCGAATAAAAACAATACTTACTCCAATCCAAATAGTGAAAATTGCCTCAAGAATTGCCCAAATCCGAGCTCCCAATCTCAAAATGTGATAAAATGAACTCAAGTCCGAAAATAGACTCTTATACTGCTGCTTCAGGTGTACCTTTCACAATCGCAGGACTAGCTTTGTGATCGCGATGCACAAAAATTGAACTGCCTTAGAGACACCCTAGGCGAACGCGGCCCTAAGCACCCGATCGTGATTTACAACTGCACAGACCTACGGGAATGTGGAGTCCTCACGCGAATGTGAAAGTCAACCAACAAGACCTACCCATCCTAGCTCAACACTACGCGAACGTGTGGTCCAATACGCGAGCACGAAGGCTTAAATCCTCAACCACCGCGAACGCGAACACAATATCGCAAATGCGATGAAGAACCTACAACCAGCTCCCATAACACTATCCGATCGCGGTTCTCTTCACGTGATCACGAAGAACAATCCCGACACAAGAAAAATCAAAGAAATCAGCAAGGCAAACATGAGAGAAAATTGTCTGAAACCACCCTGAAACTCACCCGAGCCCCTCAAAATTGCTTCCGAATATACCAATAAATCCTTAAACATAACACAGACCTACTCTAGGCCTCAAATCCCACAAAATAATATCAAACTCACAAATTGCACCTCAATTCAAGCTTAATAAACTGTCAAAATACCGATTCGGGCTCAAATACATAAAAAGTTAAACTTGGTCAACTCTTCCAACGTAAAACTTCTAAACTGAGAATTGTTCTTCCAAATAAATCCTGAACCACTCGATAACCAAAACAGACCATACACGTAAGTCATAATACATCATAATAATCTACTCAAGACCTCAAACCATCAAACGGAAATGCTAATGTTCAAAACGACTGATTGGGTCGTTATACGCATATTTGTTGTTAGTTTTCTTAGCAACAGGTGTTAGGCGTCATCACGACATTAGTAAAATTTTTGGGTAGTGACATAGCTCCTCTAGTAGGACTATAAATCTCACAATGACAATTTCTAATACCAATAAAATATGTTTTCCTTTAGATTGACCAACACTCAACATGTTGGTTTTTAAAGCAGGAACATATAGCACATTTGGGATTATTTCTCCAAAATCATTCTTGGATTTAATTTTAATGTCATATTTTTGCATTGCATTCACATTAGAACAATTATAATAACTAATTTTAGAACGGAAGCCTTCAATTAAATCCGAAAAAAAAAATTACTTCCACTCATAAGATTACTACAGCAAGTGTCCAAATACCAAACATCTTGTTCGGGTTCCTTTTTTACATAAGTTGCCATTAACAAAGCCTCTCCTTTCTTGTTCTCAACAAAATTGTACTTCTCTTTCTTTTCTTTTTCATTAGCCAGCGCAATATAGCATTCAGATGCATAATGACCAAATATATGGCATATATAACACTCTTTTTTGGATTCGTCATGATCTTGACCTCTGCATTTGCCTTGAGATTAGTAATTATTGACTCTGAAATTTCAACTAGATTCTCTACCTTTACGATTTCCTCTTCTTATGCCTCGGCTTCTACCTCTATCGATTTCTCTAAAGATGGAGGAAGAAAGAAAAGTAAAAGCTTTCGAATCATGTTCCTCGGAAGTTGAACTGCAATTCATCTTCTGCTTTGTCAAGCGATAGCGCATCTATGTCTTTTGATTCCTCAATCGAGTAAATGACATAATAATACTTTAGCGTAAAGGAGTGCAATATCTTTTTCACAATTATGACATCGTCCATGTTCTCGCCATGACACTCAATTTTGGGTCATCGTATTAAAAAATTAACTTCTGCAGGCTGCCTAGTCATTACTAGTAAAATATAGTTTTTTTTGCATATTTTTTAACTTTAACGCAATTGATAATTATTCATATTTTTGCAAAATATGAGAATTTTATTATTTTATTACAATTGCTCTAAAACACTATTTGTGTATTTTGCTAAATTTTAAAATAATTTATTGATAATTGTCTTATTTTCTAAATATTGAAATGTTTTATCAATTTATTATCCTAAAAAATAAAAAAATAATTATTCCGTCTGTTCCAGTTTATTTGAACTTATTTCCTTTTTGGTCTGTTCCAAAAAGAACGACATCTTCCTAAATTTGGAAATAATTTATCTTAAACTTTCAATTCTAACCTTAATAAGAAATTTTTATAACCACACAAATACTCCGGCATGTTTACCACACATGTTTCAAAAGAATTATAGCCATACAAATATTCTGACTCGTTGAGAACCACAAATTTTAAAAGTCTTTATTTTTTCTTAAAATTCGTGTCAAGTCAAACATGTTCAAATAAATTGGAATGGAGAGAGTACTATAGTGTTATTGTGGTCGTTGGTATTTTTAATAAATGTTACAACCCAATTTATTTTATTAAATAATTTTCTTTTAACTTGTAGTACACTTTATTAATTATATATAAGCCGGTAGAGTTTATTTTTAATACGGACCTAAATGTACTCAATCGTAGAAGTCTTGTCACCTTTTTTTATGTGATTAGATGGGTTGTTTTTCTTTTGGTTAATGGTGCATTATTTTTTGGGTTAAAAAAATTGAACCATCTATCGGGTATTAATTTAAAGATTTAGAGTGTCTTATCCATTGGATAAAGAACAAAGTCGAATTGCCTTATAAATAAGTTGAGGTGGTCATTTGCAAGACGAGGGAAAGAATCAAATTTTATATTCCTTTAGGTAAATTTATTTTCTTTTTTATTCGTTTAAAAAAATATTTTTGTTTTAAATTTAAAAATAATTTAACTTAAACTTTTAATTTTATCGTTAATGAGAAACATTTATAACCATACGAATATTTTGAACCTCTTTTCAATTTGCTTAGGATTACAAATTCAAAATATATTCACTTTTTTATCATTTCTCCTCTTATTTCTTCCCTCAAAATGTCGATACGACCAGCCCCCTCCATTTCTGTCGCCAGAGGTGGTAACTGGTCGTGTGGAACTCATCTCTCTTCTCCTTCTCCCTCTCTCTTACACTATCTCTCTCCTTTTCCCATCCCCTAACTGCCGTTGCTCGCCACCAACAGCCCCTCATCCGTGTTACTGCCCCTCCACGACGGCTTCCTTCCTCCCTCATCTCTCCCCATCATCTTTTTTCTAATATTTTCGTTATTTTCGCAGGCGTGACCTCCAGATCTGTCATTATTGGGTCTGGCCAAAGAATTCTCTGGCGGTTCTTTTGATATTCGTCCTCCTTCTCTAATATCCCTTTATTTCCTTTGAAAATTTGGTTGGAGAAACTCTACCACCGCAGGCCACTATCATTCGACGGAAAACATATAGTCTCACCAAAAATTTTGAATCCGGCAAACTCTAACCTTTATGTTTCATTGATATTTTTTGGTGCATGTTTTTACTAAATATATTTTTTTTATCATCTTGACAATATTTTTGCTGCTGGTTGTTCATTTCTATTATGGAATTGGAATTTTGGATTGTTAGTCGTTGGTCCCTATCACTGCCTCGGCGTCTATCATTACCATTGTTAACCTATCGGCGGAGGCAGATCTTTCGCAGGATGAATGCACCAAAATATAAATTTTACGGGTTTAACTTTTAATTTTTATGATTGCGTAATCATTACATTTTTGAAATTATAACTTTAATTTTTTTTAAATAGTAATTTTCTTATATTTATATTTATTTTTCATGTTGAAAATATTAAAATCAGTTGAACTCATTGACTATATGCGACATCATACACTATTACTAGTTTTAATATATATATTTTGTTTAATCATATAAGATTTTACAGCGACAAAAAAAGAATAAAAATTTTAATGTGTGAAAATTTTAAAAGAATAAACTAAACAAAAAAAAAAATAAAAAAAAGTACTTAATTAATATGTAAAAAATAACACCAGACACGCTCATATCTATTGGGTGTCTACTTTTAGAACAAAAAAGAAAAAAATAACAAGATTGATATAAGATTTAAATTTACAACTCTCACCTATACATGTACACTTAATAATTATCATATCATATGATACTTTGAATATGAGTACACAAATATATATTTAAATATTTTAAAAAAAATATAATATTATTATACATAATTTACGTGCGAAAGCATGAATTGACGTGACCCATGAACCACCCATACGCCCCTGCTTATGGGTGTCTTTGTCTCAAGGACTGTCCTTTTTTGTTCTGGCGTTTCCTCTCTGTCGGTGGCCGTTCATGGATAATCCTTATGGGTTTTATTATTAGATTGACTGCTATTCTGATACTGAACCTTGTGCTGCTTGTTTGTTGTGAACGGTTGCCCATTTAAGTTGGATATATCTGTTTTGCTACATATCCGCCACTACTGATATTAACTGATAAACGACAAGAATACTACAATGTCCTTCCGTGTTGGATAAAATATTTTTAAAATGAGACGATAACGAAAATGAAAGAAAAATAAAATAATATAAACGCAACAATCCGTACCCAAGAAGGCAACACAGTAGGCCACTGGAGTTACAACCGGGACGACATTTGCATTTTAATATTGTATATGCCAAAATCCGACCCTAGAAAATTTAGCGTAATATGCCATTAAGGAAAGAGTCGGTCGAGCTCGCCCAAGATGCAGCAACATCATTGGCCAAGGTGCCGACATGAGCCGTAATCAAGATGTCGACAGGAGTTGTAGTCAAAATGTCAACAACGGTCGAGGTCGAAATTGACTATTAATAATAAGACTTGTAACGGCTAATTTGTAAGGATAGGATATTAAGAGGGAATATTCTAGTAGATATTTCTTTCATTTGTACTATTAGGATTTTCTAGTAGAAAGAAAAGACAATGATATGGGCATGTAATATTCATTTTGATAAGAACACTTTTGAAAAGAAGATTCTCTCTCTTTTTCAAGAATATAAAGACTTCCTTTTGATAAAGATTCTTGTTCATATTATTGCTCACCTTTTCCCCAGATCCGAGGATTGTTCATACGAATCTTAGACCTATCGGTCACTCATCGTTGTCGGGAGAAACATTCACTCAACTCATCCATTATTTGGTGAATCATTCTCCTTATTTACTTAAATTCTATTTATTGCCATTTATTGTTAGTTATATCTCCATCAATGTTCATGCTTTAAGAATATTCTGCATTTGTTGTCACCGATTATTTACGGGATTTGTCCCCACCTACTTCATGTTTTAGAGATTAGTATCTAGAGTTATTATCCTTAACTAGATGTAACCCCTTATTATATAAATTAAATAGTTGAATCAAAAATTAAAATATTTGGTCAAACAATTTGGCGCCGTCTGTGGGGATTTTCTAGATAAGTCTTTTAGTTTCTTCTAAATCTACAATTGACACTAGTTACTGACAAAAAAAATAAAAAGAACCTACTTCTCTCTGCATGCATAGATCTAACATGACATGTAACAGAGAAGAAAGAACGAGAATAATGAGTGACCTCCCAACCAATCTCATGGACATCATCCACAAAAGCTCTGAAATAGTGGACGGGGATACAACGCCTAATGCCTCTCCTAGGCGAGATGGATCACCCCATCCCCATTGCAGCATCACAAAATCCCTTGGTAAGACATCCTCCACATCTGTGGGAGAGGAGACACCACCAGCGATAAAGAAGCTCCTTAAGGCTTGGCTAACTGATACACTGACCAGCGTCATCCATAAGCCCGTTCAGGACGCGGCCGCAACAAAGGCGAGAACCTGTGCTGCATCACCAGTGGACGAGAAATATGACCAGCCTCTTCCTCCACTCACGACGACAGGTATTACTTACAATGTTATTAACAATACAGGCGACGACGCTCTCACAACCATTCTGAAAAGGATGGAGGAAATGAAAAACGAGAACAAGACACTTCGGGATCAAATGAGAAAGAACCAAGAAAGGGTCGATAAAATACCCTGCGCTCCTAAGTTATTGCCGAAGAGAGACATTGGTCGGTTCGTCGAGCAGTCGTACAGTGATAGCGCTGCCCCACATGCCATACCAAAGACCTTTAAAATGCCGCCTTATCTGAAAATATACGATGGCACGACTGACCCCGAGGATTATGTGACTCATTACGTCACCGATGTGAAAGGGAATGACCTCGCCAAAGAACAAGTATCCTCCATTCTGCTAAAAAATTTGGCGAAACCCTCACGGGAGGTGCATTAACCTGGTACTCGTAACTGCCAGCACGTCCCATCGAAACCTTTGAGGAAATGGCCGATAAGTTCATGACGGCCCATGCCGGGGCCAAGAAGGCTGAGGCAAGAGTGAATGACATCTTTTTTATCAAACACTCCCCGGGAGAGGGACTTCCTCGCCTGTTTCAACCGAGTAAGAATGACCTTACCCAATGTATCAGAAGGAATGGCGGTAGCTGCTTTTCAAAATGGGCTGAACAAAAATGGTTCAAGGGCGACAAAAAAATTATTAAGCCGACTTATGAAATATCCCCCAACGACTTGGGACTAAATACATAATGTATACTGTGTCGAAGTCCGAGCAGACGAAGACGACCTCAATAGGCCGACTCGTCGACTGACCTCAATACAAGCAGAATCCAGAATAAAGATCGAAGAAGTGATATGAAAAGAGATCCAGCGGCCTCACGGCCAAACTGAGAATGACATCTCCCATATGTCAGTACTACCATTGTATCCTCATCTCGCCATAAGAAGGCCCACCTCGATCAAGAATAGGAACTCACCGGAATGAGAGAGGTATGCCCCATTTACTATCCGCTCATAATTTTTGCGTGTCACCTACAGAGATCATCTACGTCTTGGAGAAGCTCGGACCAAAGGTAAAGTGGCCACAAAAGATGAGGTCGGACCCGAATACCAGAAAATCAAATGCCCTCTGCAAATTCCAGCAAGAGCAAGGACACAAAACCAAAGATTGCATCGCCCTAAGACAGGAGGTCATAAATATACTGCGACAGGGACACCCAAAAGAATTGCTGAGCGATTGGGGAAGGACTAACTTTGCCAGGGGACGCGAACAACATCAAGGGCTGCCGAAGCCACCCTAGCCAGCCTGCACCATCCACATGATCATCGGTTGTGGGGACGACGCTTCCATCAATAGCGTGAAGTTCACCACAACCTACAAGCTCAAAAGGTCGATCACCCACGAACAGTATGATGAACTCGAAGAAAGTATCATCTTCTATAAGTCAGATACCAACGGTTTGGCATTCCCTCACTATGACGCTCTCGTTATTACTTTACGAATTTTAGATATCGACATGAGGCAAAATATAGTAGATTATGGGAGCGACACGTGTATTATCCATCCTCGAGTATTCACACAAATGAAACTCGAGGACAATATAGTATCACGCTGCATCACGTTGCATCCGGCGAGATCGCATTCCCCGTCCTGGCGAGTGGCGTTACTCTGGAGACCACATTCCATATCATGGACCAGGACACAACATACAACGCCATAATAGGGCGACCATTGATACACACCATGAGAGCTATACCCTCTAGCTTGTACCAACTCATCAAATTTCCCAACTCTATGAGGCATATTCAGCATACGCGGGGAGCAACGCATATCCCAAGAGTGCTACCTCATCGCCCTAGACTGCACAGCCACCCAACAAATGAGAGATAGAGAGAAATAGGCATAGCAATCAACAGGGTCGAGGTCGGTAAGCGATGACAACGAAGACGTCATCGAAGACCCTGACTCGGTCGAGGCCGCAGAATCGACCATAGAGGAACTTAACCCCGTCCAATTAGATGGCAACGACCACATCAAGAAAGCTTACATCGGCTACAAACTTCAAGAACCAGGTAAGTTTTGTGAATTTTTAACTACTAACGTAGACTTATTTTCTTTTAGCCATACAGATATGCCAGGTATCCCAAATGAGATCGCCACACACAAATTAAATGCCATTCCACTCTACCCCCCAGTGAGGTAGGTTCGACAAAAGTTCAACCCCGCAATCAGTGACGCAGTGCATGAAGAAGTGGAAAAGTATTAGAAAATGGTTCCGTCGGGGAGTTGAAGTACCCCCCAATAGGTCGCCAACATGGTCATGGTGAAAAAGAAGAATGGCAAGTGGCAGATGTGTGTAGATTTCACCAACCTGAACAAAGCTTGCCCCAAGGATTTATTCTCATTACCTCATATCAACCAACTCATCGACGTAGCAGCCGGGCACGAGCTGCTAAGTTTCTTGGAAGCCTACTCGGGCTACAACCAGATCCTTATGGAGGAAGAGGACCAGGAAACGACCACCTTCATCACCCACCAGGGAACGTACTACTACTGGGTCATGCCTTTTGGATTGAAAAATGCGGGGTAACTTACCAAAGGCTGGTGACAAAGATGTTCAAAGAACAACTCGAAAAAAAATGATGATGATATACATCGACAACATGCTAGTAAAATCCAGAAGGAAAGAAGATCACATCGACCACTTAAGAGAAGCCTTCGGCATAATCAAGTAATACAGCATGAAACTGAACCCCGAAAAATGGCATTCAGCGTGGCCTCAGAAAAATTCTTGGGTTTCCTAGTGTTGCAACGGGGTATCGAGGTCAATCCCGACCAAATCAAGACCATCGAAAGGACACCAAAGCACTTGACCACCAAAAAGAAGGTCTAGAAGCTGACTCGCCGTATCGCCGCCTTTTCGAGGTTCATCTCATGATCCTCCGATAGGTTCCACAAGTTCTTCGGCGTACTCAAAAAGTAAAATGGCCTCCAATGGACCCTTGAGTGCATCCAAGCCCTGAAGGAGTTAAAGGTGTACTTTTCCTCGCCACCGTTGCTCTCAAAACCGAAACCAAGACAGTCCCTCATCGTCTACCTCGCCGTGTCCGAAGTAGTTGTGAGCGTAGTCTTAGTCCAAGAAAATAAAGGTCCGCAATCTCCCATCTATTACATTAGAAAGAGACTAGTCGACGCCGAGAATAGGTACCCCCATCTTGAAAAACTGGCTCTGGCCTTAGCCGTAGCTTCACGAAAGCTTAGACCGTATTTCCAATGACATCCCATCTCGGTCGTCACGACTTTCCCCTTAAGAAGCATTAGACACAAACCCGAACTATCGGGAAGAATGGCCAAATGGGCAATCGAACTAAGTGATCATGTTATTACCAATCGACCGCGAACAATGATAAAGTTACACGTCCTGGCCGACCTCAGTGCGCGAATAATGCCCGAAGTCAAAAAGGAAGTCGTCCATGCTTCTTCACAAACACAAGACATCTGGGTACTATACACCGACGGCGCATCTAACGCATCGGTGTCCGGGCTGGGACTTGTACTCGAAGTTCTAACAGGCAAAGTGATTCACCAGTCCATAAGGTGCCCGGACATGACTAACAACAAGGCCGAGTATGAGGCCGTAATTTCAAGATTGAGACTAACACTCAAATACGGGGCGAAGCGACTAAGGATGCACTGCGATTCTCAGCTCATGGTCAACCAAGTCACAAGGACTTTCCAAATCAAGGGGAAGAGGTTACAAAAATACCAGACCGAAATCTGCAAACTACTACCCGAGTTCGACGAATGTCAGCTCGACCAGATTCCCCGAGCACAGAATATCGAGGCGGACGACCTCGCCAAATTTGCAGCAGCCACCAAAAATATTTTAACCGGAGACCAAAATGTGGTCCACCTCATCAACTCGTTGATAGACCAAATCGAGGTAAGAACCATAAACCTGACTTGGGACTGGCGCAACCGTATTATTACATATTTGCAGGACGGAGTACTCCCCAATGATAAAAAAGAGGCCAAGAAGTTGCGAATGCAAGCGGCCAGATACAACATCATTCACAATGACTTGTACAAAAAGACATATGGCATCCCTCCGGCGAAATACTTAGGCCCAAATCAGACGCGGCGCATCCTTGAAGAAGTACATGAAGGCCACTGTGGAGCTCACTCCGATAATCGAACTTTGGTCAGGTGCCTCATACAAGCGGGGTATTACTGGCCAACCATGAAAAATGAAGCGGCAGATTTCTTAAAAAAATATGAGCAATGCTAGAAGTACGCCCTTGATCCACTAAGCAGGCGAACACCTATACTCAGTAACTTCTCCTTGGTTGTTCATCAAATGGGGAATGGACATCGTGGGCTCCCTCCCGGCAGGACGAGGTAACATACGATTTATCTTGGTTTTAACTAACTATTTCTCTAAATGGATGGAAGCAGGAGCATTCGCCCAAATATGCAAACATGAAGTGATCGCCTTCATATGGAAAAACATCATATGTCGTTTCGGTCTCCCCAAAGAAATCAGCTGCAAAAATGAGCCTGAATTTGCAGGAAAGAAGGTCACCGACTTTTTTGAAACATGGCACATCAAAAGAATACTGTCAATGCCATACCGCCCCGCGGGCAAAGGGCAAGTGGTGTCCTCCAACAAGTAAATACTGAATATCATGAAGAAGAAGCTCGAAGATGCCAAAGGGTTGTGGCCGGAAATATTACCAGAAGTACTCTGGGCCTACCGAACAATGCCAAAAACTAACACAGGGGAAACACCATACTAGTTAGTCTATGAGATTGATGCAGTAATACCAGTCGAGGTTGGGAAGCCCAGCCTAAGATACTTCCGTAAAAGCGGATCCCTGAATGATGACAGTAGAATGCAGAAACTCGACGAAGTCAGGGAACGAAGTGATATGGCCTACGTGAGAATGGTCGCCAAAAAGCAACAACCAGAACGCTACTATAACAAAAGAGCAAAGATCAGGCCACTTAAAGTCGGGGACTACATGCTTAAAGCTAAAACACAAGCAAGCAAAGATCCATGGGAAGGCAAACTAGGAAGAAACTGGGATGGCCCCTACAAAATCATGGCAGCAACAAGCAAAGGGTCATTCACACTAGAAACAATAAAAGGAAAGCGACTACCAAACAACTGGAACATTACACACCTCAAGTACTTCAACTTTTAAAGGATGAGGTCCCCAAAGTAGTAACCTTTTCCCCTCACTCGAGTTTTGTACCAATTGGGTTTTCTCGAGGAGGTTTCTAACGAGGTGATGATGGGGATATTCAGGATTGAAGTGTGCACAGACGAAGACACTAGACAACTAGTTCATTGCTCGATCTCTCACTGATTTTCCAATTCGACCAATGAAGGGACTAGATAGACCGGGGCTGGGACTGAACTACCAGCCAGTGCTCGGAAAATATGTAAATCTCTCCAAGAATATGAGCAAACCACAAGTACATGAAGTTTATTTCTCAAAGAATATGAACAAAGAACAAGTAAATGAACAAAGCCCGCGGCCTAAGCTAATTAAAGGTTACATTCGACCTCGTTCGAATTAACACCTACTCGGCCCAGGACCTCAACTAATTAAAGGTTACATTCGACCTCGTTCGAATTAATACATACTCGGCCCACGGCCTCAACTAATTAAAGGTTTTATTCGACCTCATTCGAATTAACACCTACTCGGCCCACGGCCTCAACTAATTAAAGGTTTTATTCGACCTCATTCGAATTAACACCTACTCGGCCCACGGCCTCAACTAATTAAAGGTTACATTCGACCTCGCTCGAATTAACACCTACTCGGCCCACGGCCTTAACTAAATAAAGGTTACATTCGACCTTGTTCGAATTAACACCTAATCGGCCCACGACCTCAACTAATTAAAGGTTACATTCAACCTCGTTCACATTAACACCTACTC
>AWOL01S0046361.1:0-20392 GCA_000715115.1 Nicotiana otophora | reverse complement strand
TCGTTTGGTTTGGGCTAGGGCATTATTGGGCTGAGGTGTGGGTATTTGGGCTATTGAATTGGTTCGGAATTGGCTCTGAATTTGGGCTATAAATTAAATACATGAAATTATTTAAATAAAAATAAATAATAAGTAATAAAATATTAATTACGCAATAAAATGATTGAAAATAATAACTTAATATTGCAAAAAATATAAAAATTCTATTTTAGCATGAATAATATAATAATTGTAATTATGTATAGCATATATGCTATTATTGCAAAATTATGTAAAGAGCTTAAAAGTACAAATGTAATTATGTGAAGTAAAGTAAAAAATATTATAAAACATATATGTAGGTGTAAACAATAAATTAGGATGATTTATTCATCACAAAATAATTTGAAGTGATAATTACTAAATATTTATATAATAAAAATGTAGAAAGGGATTGATTTAGAGCTTTAAAAATTATGAAAAATTATAGAAACTACTTGTATAGGTTTGTAAATTAAATGATGATGCAAATATGCCATGTTGAAAGTATATATGCATTTTTAGAAAATATTAGAGATATATTGGGTATAAACAGGATGCTCTTAGCCGGAAATCTATGGGTAGTTTAGCACACTTGGAGGTATATCAAAGGCCATTGGCCAAGGAAGTCCATCGATTGGCTAGTTTGGGAGTTCGTCTTATGGACTCTAATTAAGGAGGGGTAGTTGTGCAAAATAGGGCCGAATCATCACTTGTTGTGGAGGTCAAAGGGAAGCAATACAATGATCCATTGTTGGTACAGCTGAAGGAAGGGATTCATAAACAAAAGACTATGGATTTTACTCTTGGAAATGATGGTACACTAAGGTACCAAGGGCGACTATGTGTCCCGAATGTAGATGGTCTCCGGTAAAGAATCATGACCGAGGCTCACGCTTCTAGGTATTTTGTGCATCCAGGTTCTACAAAGATGTAGCACGACCTCAGGGAAATTTATTGGTGGAATGACATGAAAAGGAATGTGGCGGACTTTGTGGCAAGGTGTCCAAATTGTCAGCAAGTGAAGGCCGAACATCAACGGCCTGGTGGGCTGGCATAGAGTGTAGAAATTCAAATGTGGAAGTGGGAGATGACTAATATGGATTTTGTGGTAGGATTACCACGCACTCCGCGTAAGTTTGACTCAATTTGGGTGATCGTGGACCGACTCACGAAATCAGCACACTTCTGGCCTATTAAATCTACCAACACAGCGGAACGGTATGCTTAGTTGTATATCAAGGAAGTAGTAAGGCTACATGGCACTCCAGTTTCTATCATTTTCGATCGATGGCACCATTTGAGGCATTATATGGTAGGATATGTAGATCTCTCATTGGGTGGTTCGAAATTGGAGAAGTAGAGTTGATAGGGCCAGACCTGGTGTATCAGGCTATGGAAAAAGTTAAGACCATTAAGGAGCGGTTGAAGACTGCTCAGAGTTATCAGAAGTCCTATTCGGATGTTCGTCATAGGGATTTGGAGTTCAAAGAAAATGATTGGGTATTCTTGAAAATTTCCCCCATGAAAGGCGTGATGCGATTTGGTAAGAAAGCGAAATTGAGTCTGAGGTATGTCGGACCATACAGAATCATTCAGAGGATCGGTGAGGTGGCGTACAAGATTGAACTACCACCCGAGATGTCATTAGTGCACCCGGTATTCCATGTGTCCATGTTGAAAAAGGTAGTTGGAGATCTGTCAGCTATTGTGCCGGTTGAGACCATTGAGGTTAATGAAGAATTGTCATATGAAGAAATTTCGGTTGCCAGTATTGATAGACAAGTCCAAAAGTTGAGAAATAAAGAAATTTCCTCAGTGAAAGCTTTATGGCGAAACCAGCGGGTTGAAGAGAGGCCACTTAGGAGGCCGAGAAGGAGATGAAGAAGAAGTATCCTTACTTGTTTAAATAGCTGTGTAATCCTTTTTATGAACTTGTCGCCTACGTATTTTGTATCACTTGTTTAGTTAATGTAAAGGTGTTCCTTTTAATTATATGTTGTTTATATGAGGCCACGGTTGGTATTGTTAAGAGTTATGTTACATTGTTGGTTTGTGTACATGTTTTTAGGATGTGATTATGGGGATCTCTGACAGGTGGATAGGCCAAGTTACAAAGGAAACTCTGGCGAAACGTTTGGAAATTTGGGGAGTTAAGCAAAAGTTTTGGAAATTTGGGGAGTTAGTTAAATTTGGGCCTACTGATATGGGGTATGAAAAACTAAGTTGTATAAGGTGCTAACAGTGGACACTGATCCTCATTCGAGGACGAATGATCTTAAGTAGGGGAGGATGTAAGGCCCCGTAAAATATTTCCTAAAAAACAAACAAACCTGGTTTACGTGATGCCGAAGTAGGCGTAGAGGTTAATAGTAGTAGACATTCTTCACGGTGAGCTTGCTCGCCGCGGGTCATACTTTTGGATTGAACAGTGCGTTGGGGAGTTGAAGGAAAACATTGGGAAGAAGTACGCATTTTCTGCGGTCGCAGAACCACTCTGCGGACCGCAGACTGGTCCCAGAGTGGGGCAGGTTTATGGGGCATTTTTTATGTCAATTTCGCGGCCATTATGCAACGGCATAGCCGTTTCGCGGGCGGCATTCTTGTCGCATATCCCGCCTTGGGATTTCTCGGAGGGAGGTTCTGCAGTGCACTATGCGATCGTAGAACCATTCTGCGGTGCATTTTGCGACCGCAGAATAGGTCTGCATGCCACATAGTGACCGTGGACATTGTCAGTGTTTTTCCAGTTTTCGCACCCCAATTTCGCGGTCATTTCGTGGACCGCATAACCTTTATGCGGTTGCATATGCGACCGCAGAACCCGTTCCGGAGCTTCATTTTTGGGATTTTTAAACTCGACCCAATTCCGTTAAAACACACCCCATTGGTAGTTTGAGCACATTTATGATATTTTAGAGTGAGAGGGAGAGTTCTTAGAGTGGGGGAGAAATCTTGAACCATTATCCATCAATTCTTGCTCAATCATTGAGGATTAACAAAGGAAGTCTTCACCCTAAAGGTTAGAATCTATGTCCTGGCTCTCAATTTCGAAATTTTGCAAAAATGGGATAATTAGAGAGGCATTTATTGGGTGTGGGGGTTGTTGTCTTGCATGCATGTATCCTTGAAGTATGTGGGAAGGTTGTGAGCTAAAAATGGTAGAGAGTGGGTTGGAAAATGATGGAATCTTCCACAAAAGAGCCTTAGAACCTTAATGCACACCTAGTGTTTGATAAAATGCTCAAATGAGCCAAAACCATGATTCATCTTCCTAATTTTTGGTTCAACTTGTTATATTTCTAAAATAGATTGAAGTTGCTAAGAATTCCGGATCATATTTGTCACGCCCTAAAACCGGGGAGTGCGACCGGCGCTCAACCGAGTGAACCCGGCCGAGCAAGCCTATTAGATTTCCTTCTACCCAACTCATTCATGAAAAAAGACAATATATGTTTTCGTTATTCAAACAATAAAATGATCATGTCTGCAATACCAATTTCTTACCATTAGTTACTTCATTTTAAGGTCTCAATTTCATACACATTTTTCATAATCTGAATTACAAATAGTAATTCAAACACAATAATGAGTTTGACTTTCCCAGCACCAATATACAACCCACACTATGTCTACGGAGACTCTATAGATAAACAAGAGTACAATGATAATGCCGGCAACAACGCCCCAGTTGTACCTCAAATAGAATACAAAAAGAACAATAGATACATGACCCCGGGATGAAGTGGGACTCACCAAGTCAGCTGGGAAGAAGGTGTACTACTATCACTGATCAATATCTTCTGCTGTGGAACCACCTGCATCCATTTAAAGATACAGCGCCTCCAGAAAAAGGGACGTTAGTACCGTCGAATAGTACTAGTATGAAAACCAAACACCAATTTAAGAATTCGGAAATACAATATGAATATGATGAATGAGGGCGGCAATAGAATAATTGTAACACCCCGGAAAGTAAAAGAAAATGCACCGAAAAGTAAAGAAAAATTTTCGGCGGAAAAGTGAATTCTGCGGTCCATTATGCGACCGCAGAACCACTTTGCGAACCGCATAATAGCCGNGATGGCACCATTTGAGGCATTATATGGTAGGATATGTAGATCTCTCATTGGGTGGTTCGAAATTGGAGAAGTAGAGTTGATAGGGCCAGACCTGGTGTATCAGGCTATGGAAAAAGTTAAGACCATTAAGGAGCGGTTGAAGACTGCTCAGAGTTATCAGAAGTCCTATTCGGATGTTCGTCATAGGGATTTGGAGTTCAAAGAAAATGATTGGGTATTCTTGAAAATTTCCCCCATGAAAGGCGTGATGCGATTTGGTAAGAAAGCGAAATTGAGTCTGAGGTATGTCGGACCATACAGAATCATTCAGAGGATCGGTGAGGTGGCGTACAAGATTGAACTACCACCCGAGATGTCATTAGTGCACCCGGTATTCCATGTGTCCATGTTGAAAAAGGTAGTTGGAGATCTGTCAGCTATTGTGCCGGTTGAGACCATTGAGGTTAATGAAGAATTGTCATATGAAGAAATTTCGGTTGCCAGTATTGATAGACAAGTCCAAAAGTTGAGAAATAAAGAAATTTCCTCAGTGAAAGCTTTATGGCGAAACCAGCGGGTTGAAGAGAGGCCACTTAGGAGGCCGAGAAGGAGATGAAGAAGAAGTATCCTTACTTGTTTAAATAGCTGTGTAATCCTTTTTATGAACTTGTCGCCTACGTATTTTGTATCACTTGTTTAGTTAATGTAAAGGTGTTCCTTTTAATTATATGTTGTTTATATGAGGCCACGGTTGGTATTGTTAAGAGTTATGTTACATTGTTGGTTTGTGTACATGTTTTTAGGATGTGATTATGGGGATCTCTGACAGGTGGATAGGCCAAGTTACAAAGGAAACTCTGGCGAAACGTTTGGAAATTTGGGGAGTTAAGCAAAAGTTTTGGAAATTTGGGGAGTTAGTTAAATTTGGGCCTACTGATATGGGGTATGAAAAACTAAGTTGTATAAGGTGCTAACAGTGGACACTGATCCTCATTCGAGGACGAATGATCTTAAGTAGGGGAGGATGTAAGGCCCCGTAAAATATTTCCTAAAAAACAAACAAACCTGGTTTACGTGATGCCGAAGTAGGCGTAGAGGTTAATAGTAGTAGACATTCTTCACGGTGAGCTTGCTCGCCGCGGGTCATACTTTTGGATTGAACAGTGCGTTGGGGAGTTGAAGGAAAACATTGGGAAGAAGTACGCATTTTCTGCGGTCGCAGAACCACTCTGCGGACCGCAGACTGGTCCCAGAGTGGGGCAGGTTTATGGGGCATTTTTTATGTCAATTTCGCGGCCATTATGCAACGGCATAGCCGTTTCGCGGGCGGCATTCTTGTCGCATATCCCGCCTTGGGATTTCTCGGAGGGAGGTTCTGCAGTGCACTATGCGATCGTAGAACCATTCTGCGGTGCATTATGCGACCGCAGAATAGGTCTGCATGCCACATAGTGACCGTGGACATTGTCAGTGTTTTTCCAGTTTTCGCACCCCAATTTCGCGGTCATTTCGTGGACCGCATAACCTTTATGCGGTTGCATATGCGACCGCAGAACCCGTTCCGGAGCTTCATTTTTGGGATTTTTAAACTCGACCCAATTCCGTTAAAACACACCCCATTGGTAGTTTGAGCACATTTATGATATTTTAGAGTGAGAGGGAGAGTTCTTAGAGTGGGGGAGAAATCTTGAACCATTATCCATCAATTCTTGCTCAATCATTGAGGATTAACAAAGGAAGTCTTCACCCTAAAGGTTAGAATCTATGTCCTGGCTCTCAATTTCGAAATTTTGCAAAAATGGGATAATTAGAGAGGCATTTATTGGGTGTGGGGGTTGTTGTCTTGCATGCATGTATCCTTGAAGTATGTGGGAAGGTTGTGAGCTAAAAATGGTAGAGAGTGGGTTGGAAAATGATGGAATCTTCCACAAAAGAGCCTTAGAACCTTAATGCACACCTAGTGTTTGATAAAATGCTCAAATGAGCCAAAACCATGATTCATCTTCCTAATTTTTGGTTCAACTTGTTATATTTCTAAAATAGATTGAAGTTGCTAAGAATTCCGGATCATATTTGTCACGCCCTAAAACCGGGGAGTGCGACCGGCGCTCAACCGAGTGAACCCGGCCGAGCAAGCCTATTAGATTTCCTTCTACCCAACTCATTCATGAAAAAAGACAATATATGTTTTCGTTATTCAAACAATAAAATGATCATGTCTGCAATACCAATTTCTTACCATTAGTTACTTCATTTTAAGGTCTCAATTTCATACATATTTTTCATAATCTGAATTACAAATAGTAATTCAAACACAATAATGAGTTTGACTTCCCCAGCACCAATATACAACCCACACTATGTCTACGGAGACTCTATAGATAAACAAGAGTACAATGATAATGCCGGCAACAACGCCCCAGCTGTACCTCAAATAGAATACAAAAAGAACAATAGATACATGACCCCGGGATGAAGTGGGACTCACCAAGTCAGCTGGGAAGAAGGTGTACTACTATCACTGATCAATATCTTCTGCTGTGGAACCACCTGCATCCATTTAAAGATACAGCGCCTCCAGAAAAAGGGACGTTAGTACCGTCGAATAGTACTAGTATGAAAACCAAACACCAATTTAAGAATTCGGAAATACAATATGAATATGATGAATGAGGGCGGCAATAGAATAATTGTAACACCCCGGAAAGTAAAAGAAAATGCACCGAAAAGTAAAGAAAAATTTTCGGCGGAAAAGTGAATTCTGCGGTCCATTATGCGACCGCAGAACCACTTTGCGAACCGCATAATAGCCGCAGAGTGAGGCGGTTGATTGGGTCAGTTGGAAGCAACTATGCGGTCGACTATGCGACCGCATAGTGACCGCATACATAGACAGTTCTTTTGGCTATTTTGTAACCAAATATGCGATCGATATGCGGTCCGGGTATCGGTTATGCGATCACATATGCGATCAAATACCTTATTACGGAGCTCCATTTTTGGGTTTTTAATACCCTACTCTATTTCATTAAATACACTCTTTGGGCCATTTTTGAGACATAATCTATATTTTAGAGTGAGAGAGTGCCTTAGAGAGAGAAGGTGTTTTTCCATAATTTTTCTTCAATTCTTGCTCAAGGTTTGGAAGATCAAGAAGGGAAGCTTACTAGGTCTTCATCCTAGAGGTAAGATTCTACACCTAAACTCTAATTTCGAACTTTTCTGAAAATGGGTAACTAGCAAGATAAATATCTGGGCATGAGAGTTGTTTATTTTACATGCATGTGTTATCAAAGGGTGTAGGAAGATTGTTGAGCTAAAATTGGTAAAGATTGCGTTGTGGGATGATGAAGTCCTTCATAAAAAGGACATAGAAACCTTATGCACACCCAGTGTTTGATAAAATGCTCAAGTGAGCTAGAACCATGATCATCTTCCAAATTTTGATTCAATTTGTTATATTTTTACAATAGATTGAAGTTGCTAAGAATTCCGGAATGTTTTAGAGTTTAAGGAAGCTCAATTGAGGTATGTTGGCTAAACTCTTCTCTTAGAATTGAATCCCACGATATTCATGTAAAGTATGTAAGGCCCGAGTAATTCATTATAAAATTGGCTATTCCGAGTAAGATTGGATTGAAAGATATATGTTCAATTATGTTACCAATTGAGGATGTGTTAAAATATGGGTTGTGCATTAATAATGTTTCGACTTTAAGTCAAGTTCAAATGAAGGCTATTATGCCAAATTTTGTGAAATATCTCTATGTGCATTAGACTCTAAATTGCTCACATGTGTACTACACACTGTGATTTGAATTGTGTTTGTTGTTGATGATGACGATGTCTCTCTCTTGTTCCCGTAATATTCATACGGTACCTTTAACTACCCTGACTCCTATCTGAATATATCTCAAGTATTATAATGACATTACTACGAGGCTGAATTCACTATATTGGGTTTTACTATCTTGCACGATCTATTGATTCGTCTGTAACCACCTGTCTAGCCATAACTAGGCTCTTCCTGAATAAACAGTTAACTGCTCGTTGGCCCATTCTCATATCAATATTCCATGTAAACTTTCTTGTGTTATTTCCTTTGTCTTAACTTACCTCTCGCACTGACTCTTTGTTTTATAACATCCCGGGCCGGAAACCTTACTTCTTCCATAACCTGTCTACGGAGCCTCTAAGTACAATAGAAGAGTAATATGGAAATGCCAGCAACAAGGCCCCGGCTGTACATGAAGTAGGGGTCACCAAATCAGCTGAAAAGAGTGTATTGATATCACTGATCAATGCCGCCTGCTGTAGAACCACCTGCATCCATTAAAGATGCAGCGCCCCCGGCAAAAGAGACGTTAGTACTGTCGAATAACACTAGTATGTATAGCTAAAAGTCATCTTTCAAAATAAAATGCCCATATAAGAAAAGGAAACACATAGAAACAGCAAGTCACAATCAACAATATCCAAATGTCCAGTTAAAATATAATAATTTTTAAAAATACGAACTTCATATATAATTTTGGTTGGGAGATCATTAGCACCGATATACCACCGTCTTTGTTAGCATAGAGTCCGATCACACCCCGATCGGCTAGGCCATCTCCCCGCAAACAATGTGAATTGACGAGTGATGCGAAAGAAAGTTGTTACCAAGAGTAGTACTACCATGTGCGCAACATGGCGTCCGATCTCCACCCGATCAACTAGGCCGCCTTCCCACATATGCCGTGTGGGTTGACTTTTTCAATTCACAATGGTTACTATTTTCATCCCGATTAAGGAGAATAATANATATTTCTACAATAGATTGAAGTTGCTAAGAATTCCGGAACGTTTTAGAGTTTAAGGAAGCTCAATTGAGGTATGTTGGCTAAACTCTTCTCTTAGAATTGAATCCCACGATATTCATGTAAAGTATGTAAGGCCCGAGTAATTCATTATGAAATTGGCTATTCCGAGTAAGATTGGATTGAAAGATATATGTTCAATTATGTTACCAATTGAGGATGTGTTAAAATATGGGTTGTGCATTAATAATGTTTCGACTTTAAGTCAAGTTCAAATGAAGGCTATTATGCCAAATTTTGTGAAATATCTCTATGTGCATTAGACTCTAAATTGCTCACATGTGTACTACACACTGTGATTTGAATTGTGTTTGTTGTTGATGATGACGATGTCTCTCTCTTGTTCCCGTAATATTCATACGGTACCTTTAACTACCCTGACTCCTATCTGAATATATCTCAAGTATTATAATGACATTACTACGAGGCTGAATTCACTATATTGGGTTTTACTATCTTGCACGATCTATTGATTCGTCTGTAACCACCTGTCTAGCCATAACTAGGCTCTTCCTGAATAAACAGTTAACTGCTCGTTGGCCCATTCTCATATCAATATTCCATGTAAACTTTCTTGTGTTATTTCCTTTGTCTTAACTTACCTCTCGCACTGACTCTTTGTTTTATAACATCCCGGGCCGGAAACCTTACTTCTTCCATAACCTGTCTACGGAGCCTCTAAGTACAATAGAAGAGTAATATGGAAATGCCAGCAACAAGGCCCCGGCTGTACATGAAGTAGGGGTCACCAAATCAGCTGAAAAGAGTGTATTGATATCACTGATCAATGCCGCCTGCTGTAGAACCACCTGCATCCATTAAAGATGCAGCGCCCCCGGCAAAAGAGACGTTAGTACTGTCGAATAACACTAGTATGTATAGCTAAAAGTCATCTTTCAAAATAAAATGTCCATATAAGAAAAGGAAACACATAGAAACAGCAAGTCACAATCAACAATATCCAAATGTCCAGTTAAAATATAATAATTTTTAAAAATACGAACTTCATATATAATTTTGGTTGGGAGATCATTAGCACCGATATACCACCGTCTTTGTTAGCATAGAGTCCGATCACACCCCGATCGGCTAGGCCATCTCCCCGCAAACAATGTGAATTGACGAGTGATGCGAAAGAAAGTTGTTACCAAGAGTAGTACTACCATGTGCGCAACATGGCGTCCGATCTCCACCCGATCAACTAGGCCGCCTTCCCACATATGTCGTGTGGGTTGACTTTTTCAATTCACAATGGTTACTATTTTCATCCCGATTAAGGAGAATAATATCAAAATTTCTCTAATATTTCAATTTCATCCCAAATAAGGGGAATAATCACAATCCACCCCTACATCGGCACATATAGTTTCAGGTGTGGTCCTTATGACCCACCCTTCCTCAGTTTTGCTAATGTTGCTCCCAAAAATATTTTTGATTTGACTTGCACATAGAGATAACATAAATACAATTGTACTCACCTCAACATCCTTCACATTGTATAAATTCTCATTAGTATTTCCAGTCATTCACAACGACAATATTTTATTGGCTCATTTGGCCATTCACAAGATTCTTTATTCCTGGCACGATGGCCGTATTTCAAATTCCACACTTTCACCTCTTTCAATTTCAAAGATCAGCATCAAATATCAACATATAGAATATTTCAGCAATCATATAACTCATATTTATTAGTAATGGGAACTTTAAACACAAAAGGTTTCTTCCCAAATAACGGGGCATACATCAATACAAGCACACATCAAAATCAGAAACACTCAATACACCATTTATTCTTGCAGTACTCCTTCCCAGAAATGACAATATACAATTTCAACACCTGAGTATGTAAGAACTCGAATCACAATGGATATATTTGTAAAGCAAAGCATTAGTTAAAGCAGCCACTTATGGGCATGAATTGAGTACAAAAGCTTTTAGGCAATTCTATTTTCAAAATTATTTTTTAATCATTTGAGTCGAGGATCATTTCATATTCTTTATCGCATCCTCTCAAATCATTTGCACTAATAGCCACAATCATAAATTAAATTCTTGGCACGTTGGCCACACACTATACCCCCAATTCAATTATTTCATTTCCAACCATCTTTATAGATTATCAACATTAAGACATTTCCAATCAAGACTTTAGGTACACATATGAGCAATTAAGAGTCTTAAGAATATTGAGATTTTCTCACACAATTTGGCATACTAGCTGTCATTTGAAATACGATTCAAAGCCATAACATTTTAATACGCACCCCATACTTTAAAACTCACATGAACATTATGGAATTCGATTCTAAGAGAGAAAGTTTAGCCAGCATACCTCGCTTTGCGTTTTCCTTAAATTACTACAACGTTCCAGAAGTTCTAGCAATCCCAATCTATTTTGAAACATAACAAAATTGAACCATAACTAGGAAACCATTCATGGTCTCAGCTCATTTGAGCATTTTATCAAACACTAGGTGTGCAAATTTATCTACAAGGTTCTTCTACAAGATTTCCTTCACTTCACAACACAATCTTTACTTATTTGAGCTCACAATCTTCCCACAAACCTTATTAGTACAAGCATGTATAAATAATACTCTCACAACCAAGAATCATACTCCCAACCACCTATCTTTTACCCCAAACTCGAAATTGAAGACTAGGGGTTTGAAACTTACCTCTTAGATGAAGATCTTGTGAGATTGCCTTGTTGGATTTCAAAGCTTGGGGAAGATCATGATAAACAAAACACATCATCTACTTCCTCTCTCTAGAAAACTCTCACTTCTCTCTAAAAAACCTAAAATAATTGACCCACAATAATCCCCAAAGGCTATTTATCAAAATTGGGTCGGGTTATAAAAATAGAACAATTAACCGGCGAAAGCAGGCCTGCGGTTGCATAATGCAATGCAGAATGGGTATGTGGGTCGCAAAATGCACCGCCAAATCGATGCCCAGAAATGGGCTTCACTGGACAGGTCTACGACCATTTTGCGGTCGCATAACTACTTCTGCGATCGCATAATGGTTCTGCGATTGCAGAATTGGTCGCAGAATCGCATTTTTCAGCCTTTGGTAATTTGGTCATAACTTCTTGTAGGAATGTCCAAATGACAAACGGTTTGAAGCGTTAGAAACTAGACTCAAAGATATTTCATTTGATATGTAGATCATCACATAACACCCTATATATATGTAGATATACTTGTTCAAAGTTTGGTCTTGTGCCTACCCATTTGAAACTTTAGTCTATCAAATTTCCAACTTGACTTGGACTTAGGGCTCCTCTTAGACCATAAACCATTCTTAATGCACCTCATACATATATTATCATGATAAATTGATATCATTCATATAATAGTCCTTGTCTACATACAAAATAATACAATTAGCGCACATCAACTTTCTTAATAGCGCTTAAGTACAATTAGCACACATCAACTTTCTTAATAGAGCTTAAGTACAATTAGCGCACATCAACTAAGAATAGAGTTACCATCATTTTACCTCCAACCATTATACATAGGCACTTATGACTACATCGGTCTTATACATCCTTTCCAATACTTCAACTTACTTATGGACCTTAAGATTTGGCTATCTTTTCAGATTCTTAAAAATTCCGATAGAATTTCCCCTGTAACTAGGACTATCCACCTGTCAGATAATAACCAAAGTCAACCTATCAAGACATACACAACTTGACAAAGCATCACCATGTATATCAACATCACAAATCTCATCATTACAAGCATTATATTATCAAGAGTGATATCTGGACATGAGCTGCACATATTTAAATCATAACACATAGAAAGTACCTTTCAAATCACAATCATTTGACTATATACTCAAGTGAGAACATTTTATTTCCTTAACACTTTTGGCCATCAAGGTGGCCTCCTCGACTTATCGACTATGCCATAACACATTAACAGAGGCAATCTCAACTCCCGGTCTTTTCTAACGAGGATAGCAAAAAGTTGCTCCTCATAATCCAATTACCCATAACTTCACCTTCTTAGTCATAGACACATGAAACACTGGGTACACAGAGAACAATAAAAGGGAAACATCATACTCATAGTTTTGCCTATTTCCTTCGAGATTTCATAAGGCCTAATGTGACTTTACATACTTTACCTTTATTAACAATTCACATAGCATCCTCATAGAGAAAATATTGAGAATAACTCGTTCACTTTCTTCAACTCTAAATCTCTATGCCGAACACCCAAACTAAGCTTTTGGCGACCTCCAACAATTTGTCTAAGATGTGCTAGCTTGAATATGATGATAAAATTTCCTATCCAATATATTTGATCACGGGATGACGCTTTTTCTTTGACATGTGACTTATGGGAGGCATAATCAGAAGGATAAAGACATTAGCGTCAGTTATTCTTGTAAGACCATGCATGAGTCATGAAAAGGACAACAACAATTGTTAATTTCCATATGTATCTTGTTCGGCAATAGTAAGCCTCAAAGAGAATGGCCAAGTACATGACACTAGTCGTCTCCTGGAGTGTAGGGAAAATTAGTTCAACTCGAAATGAGAATAATTTGGCATCCCGAATGTGATATGGGTTTCAAAATGCATGAAATTGGATTACGGTCTTAACATCAACTGACACAAGGAATCTATGTCACAAGCCCATGGGGATGAAGAAGAAATTGAACACTTGTGAGATTATTATCATTCTCACAACTTAACCTTTGCCAATAGTTGGTCCTATATGAGAGGACTGGAGATACAACGAATTTGTCTTTCAATTCAATATGCTCATCATAAGGCTACTTAACGTTCAACCTCACACTAGTGAAATCATGTAGCTAGGACATCTTAATGTTGGGATGAAGTCATGTATTGGTTAGAGAGAATGAACAATTTGCTGTGAGCTAGACATGTTTTTGCCATAGCAACTCTCAAGCTACAATACTAGGCCACTTCACGGGAAACTACATTGCTAGGAACAATGTGAGTTACTCACTGAGGCATGATCTAGGTAGACATGAATGTCATACTGAGATGGGCGAACAAAAAAGATCTTCGTGTGACAAATTCACGAAAACCTCAAATTCCCGAGATACATTATACAGAGAAATGACCATTTCAATTGACACGTGCACATATAATAGGTGCTAAGATATTCCCTCATGTTACTAGATAGTGAAAAGGATTCATGATACTATTTATAAAGGAGTAAAGTGACTGTTCGAACCATAGGACCCATATACACAGAAGAGAGAGGATTCCTCGAGAATGATCTCAACACTAGGTTGTCTTGCATTGGATTTGATACCAGATATGTAAACTTTATGACTGTGCATGCAGAAGCACAAGTGAGCAGATGTTATCCATTTGAATCAAAATGTTCTGTAAGAAATGCATCAGGTATAGTCCCTTGTTGATAATTTAGGGAAGCAAGTGGGAAGTATTAATCCTAGAGTTATAACTCAGTTTCAAGGACATAATTATAGAGCTCAATTCCACATGAGGTTTAAATAAGATAATTTGTGATAGAGTGGCTTCACGAATAATGCGTCTCGTTCAGAAAGTATGCAATGTTTTGTGATTCAACGTTTAGGCTAAGACAATATTTATGTAGGCATCTTCAATATGGATCTACATATACAACAAAAAAAATAATGTGGTGTTCATAATGATGTACTAAGGAGTGACTTACTTGATGACTTTAGATTTATAGGGCAGTACCTTAATTGATGACCCTCTACTCCACATCCAAAACATACATTAGTACCATAGTGACATACCCCCAAATAACATCTCATACACTTCACACAACAAGGATGAGGTCCGTTGAACTGACTCGCCCCACTTACCTGACATTTACCCTTTTGCATACATCATAAGCATTCCCCTTAGTCTTCTTCCACGCCTTCATGGTGGGAGTAACAATCTCTGCAACAACCCGTTATATGGACTTTTGGAATTACCCAAATTTACCACCCCTAACACGCTTCTGAGCATACTCACAACATGACGCAAAATGTTTTCGCCCGCATATCGGGCAGGCCTGGATGGGTGTAGCCAACCTAAGGGCATTTATTCTTCTTGTGCCCCCTCTTTACACAACCATAACATGTTTCAAGAATCATCTAACATAAACCTGAGCGGCTACTATTTCATATCAAACATTCCGGCTTATTGGTACAAACAACCCTCTTTCGTTTCTTATGTTCTCTCACCACATGATCTAGTGGCGTGGTGACATTAATAGGAACGGGGACATTTTCCATAGCAACTGGTTCTTTCATTTCCTTCTCGCTGCCTCGAACCCGTAGGTTACTCATATGAACAATGAGACATGACGAGGAAATTAGCTTCCTATCTTGAGTTCTATCGCACGATCTAGAGTATCAAAGAAGTGTGAATTTCCTAAATGTCCGAGTAGCCTCCCCATTATAGATGTGGTCGGCAACACACCGATAAGAAGGACTCTACTAGACATGGCTCCGAGATATCCTAGGACACTTTAAAACCTTAGGCTCTGATACCAAGTTTGTCACGCCCCAAACTCGGGGAGCGCGACCGGCGCTCCACCGAGAGAACTGGCCGAGCAAGCCTGTTAAATTTACTTCTACTCAAACTCATCCATGGATAAAGAGGAGATGTACTCCATTAATCAAAGACTGAAAAGATTTTATTAACAACCTCCGTATAATTCCCATTAGCAGCTTCATTCATAATTTTAAAAATATTACGAGTTTATAGAATTAATGAAAAACATGATTTCCAAATACCAACATTTCTAGTTCAATTCCCAACATCAACCACAACCCACAACCTGTCTACGGAGCCTCTAAGTACAATAGAAGAGTAATATGGAAATGCCGGAAGCAAGGCCCCGGCTATACCTCAAAACACAGTACATGAGAAATAAAAGATGCCTGACCCCGAAATGAAGTGGGGCTCACCAAATCAGCTGAAAAGAGTGTACTGCTATCACTGATCAATGCCGCCTGTTGTGGAACCACCTGCATCCATTAAAGATGAACGCCCCCGGCAAAAGGGACGTTAGTACTGTCGAATAGCACTAGTATGTATAGTTAAAGGTCCTCTTTCAAAATAAAATGCTCATATAAGAAAAGGTAACACATAGAAACAGCAAGTCACAATCAACAATATCCAAATGTCCAGTTAAAACATAATAATTTTTAAAAATATGAACTTCATATACAATTTTGGTTGGGAGATCATTAGCACTGATATACCACGGTCTTTGTTAGCACGGAGTCCGATCACGCCCTGATCGGCTAGGCCATCTCTCGACGAACAATGTGGTTTGACGAGTGATGCGAAAGAAAGTTGTTACCAAGAGTAGTACCACCATGTACGCAACATGGCGTCCGATCTCCACCTGATCAATTAGGCCGCCTTCCCACAAATGCCGTGTGGGTTGACTTTTCCAATACACAGTGGTTACCAGTTTCATCCCGATTAAGGGGAATAATATGACAATTTCTCTAATATTTTAATTTCAACCAAAATAAGGGGAATAATCACAATCCACCCCTACACTGGCACGTATAGTTTCAGGTGTGGGCCTTATGACCCACCCTTTCTCGGTTTTTCTAATGATGCTCCCAAAAATATTTTTGATTTGATTTGCACATAGAGATAACATAAATATAATTGTACTCACCTCAACATCCTTTACATTGTATAAATTCTTATTAGTATTTCCAGTCATTCACAATGACAATATTTTATTGGATCATTTGGCTATTCACAAGATTCTTTATTCCTGGCATGATGGCCGTATNTTTTAATTTCAACCAAAATAAGGGGAATAATCACAATCCACCCCTACACTGGCACGTATAGTTTCAGGTGTGGGCCTTATCACCATCAAATATCAACATATAGAATATTTCAGCAATCATATAACTCAAATTTAGTCGTAATGGGAACTTTAAACACAAAAGGTTTCTTCCCAAATAATGGGGAATACCGACCAGCAATACAAGCACACATCAAAATCATAAGCAATCAATACACCATTTATTCTTGCATTACTCCTTCCCAGAAATGACAATATACAATTTCAATACCTGAGTATGTAAGAACTCGAATCACAATGGATATATTTGTAAAGTAAAGCATTAGTTAAAGCAGCCACTCATGGGCATGAATTGAGTACAAAAGATTTTAGGCAATTCTATTTTCGAAATTATTTTTTAAACAATTGAGTCGAGGCTCATTTCATATTATTTATCGCATCCTCTCAAATTCTTTGCACTACAAGCCACAATCATAACTTAAATGCTTGGCACATTGTCCACACACTATACCCCCAATTCAATTATTTCATTTCCAACTATCTTTATAGATTATCAATATTAAGACATTTCCAATCAAGACTTTAGGTACACATATGAGCAATTAAGAGTCTTAAGAATATTGAGATTTTCTCACACAATTTGGCATACTAGCNACTGATTTCACTTACAACCATCTTTATAGGTTATCAACAATAAGACATTCCCAATCAAGACTTTAGGTACACATATGAGCAATTAAGAGTCTTAAGAATATTGAGATTTTCTCACACAATTTGGCATACTAGCTTTTATTTGAAATACGATTCAAAGTCATAACATTTTAATACGTAACCCATACTTTGAAACTCACGTGAATATTATGGAATTCGATTCTAAGAGAGAAAGTTTAGCCAACATACCTCGCTTTGAGCTTTCCTTAAATTACTACAACGTTCCGCAAATTCTAGCAATCCCAATCTATTTTGAGACATAACAAAATTGAACCATAATTAAGAAAATATTTATGGTCTCAGCTCATTTGAGCATTTTATCAAACACTAGGTGTGCAAATTTAACTACGAGGTTCTTCTACAAGATTTCCTTCACTCAACAACCCAATCTTTACTTATTTGAGCTCAACAATTTCCCCACAAACCTTATTAGTACAAGCATGTATAAATAAAACTCTTACACCCAAGAATCATACTCCCAATCACCCATCTTTTACCGCAAACTCGAAATTGAAGACTAGGGGTTTGAATCTTACCTCTTAGATGAAGATCTTGTGACATTGCCTTGTTGGATTTCAAAGCTTGGGCAAGATCTTGATGAACAAAACACTTCATCTACTTCCTATCTCTAGAACACTCTCACTTCTCTCTAAAACACCTCAAATAATTGCCCAAAATAATCCCCAAAGGCTATTTATCAAAATGGGGTCGGGTTATAAAAATAAAAAAATTAACCCTATGAAAGCAGGCCCGCGGTCGCATAATGGACCGCAGAATGGGTATGCGGGTCGCAAAATGCACCGCAAAATCGATGTCCAGAAATGGGCTTCACTGGACAGGTCTACGACCATTTTGCGGTCGCATAACTACTTCTGCGATCGCATAATGGTTTTGCGATCGTAGAATTGGCCGCAGAATCGCATATTTCCAGCCTTTGGTAATTTGGTCATAACGTCTTGTAGGAATATCCAAATGACAAACGGTTTAAAGCGTTAGAAACTAGACTAGAGGATATTTCAATTGATATGTAGATTATCACATAACACCCTATATATATGTAGATATTCTTATTCAAAGTTTGGTCTTGTGTCTACCCATTTCAAACTTTAGTCTATCATGAAATGTCCAACTTGACTTGGACTTAGGGCTCTTCTTAGACCATAAACCATTCTTAATGCACCTCATATATATACTATCATGATAAATTGATATCATTCATATAATAGTCCTTGTCTACACACAAAATAATACAATTAGCGCACATCAACTTTCTTAATAGCGCTTAAGTACTTTGAAAAATTTCGAGGCTTTACATTCTCCCCCACTTAAGAACATTCGTCCTCGAATGTTTTACAAGTCCCTTCTAAGAATAGAGTTACCATCATTTTACCTCCAACAATTATACATAGGCACTTATGACTACATCGGTCTTATACATCCTTTCTAATATTTCAACCTACTTATGGACCTTATGATTTGGCTATCTTTACAGATTCTTAAAAATTTCGACAGAGTTTCCCCTATAACTAGGACTATCCACCTGTCAGATAATAACCAAAATCAACCTATCAAGACATACACAACTTGACAAAGCATCACCATGTATATCAACATCACAAATCTCATCATTACAAGCATTAAATTATCAAGAGTGATATCTGGACATAAGCTGCACATATTTAAATCATAATACATAGAAAGTATCTTGCAAATCACAATTATTTGACTATATACTCAAGTGAGAACATTTTATTTCCTTAACACTTTTGGTCCTGAAGGTGGCCTCCTCGACTTATCGACTATGCCATAACACATTAACAGAGGCAATGTCAACTCCCGGACTTTTCTAACGAGAATAGAAAATAGTTGCTCCTCATAATCCAATTACCCATAACTTCACCTTCTTAGACATAGACACATGAAACACCGGGTACACGGAGAACAATAAAAGGGAAACATCATACTCATAGTTTGGCCTATTTCCTTCGAGAATTCATAAGGCCTAATATGACTACACATACTTTACCTTTATTAACAATTCACATAGCATCCTCATAGAGAAAATATTGAGAATAACCCGTTCACTTTCTTCAACTCTAAAATCTCTATGCCGAAGACCCAAACTAAACTTTTGGCGACCTCCAACAATTAGTCTAAGATGTGCTAGCTTGAATATGACCATAAAATTTCCTATCCAATATATTTGATTACGGGATGACGCTTCTTTTTTGACATGTGACTTATGGGAAGCATAATCAGAAGGATAAAGACATTAGCATCAGTTATTCTTGGAAGACCATGCATGGGTCATGAAAAGGACAACAACAATTGTTTCATTCCATATGTGTCTTGTTCGGCAATAGTAAGCCTCAAAGAAAAATGGCCAAGTACATGACACCAGTCGTCTCCTGGAGTGTAGGGAAAATTAGTTCAACTCGAAATGAGAATATTTTGACATCCCGAATGTGATATGGGTTTCAAAATGCATGAAATTGGATTACGGTCTTAACATCAACTGACACAAGGAATCTATGTTACAAGCCCATGGGGATAAAAAAGAAGTTGAACACTTGTGAGATTATTATCATTCTCACAACTTAACCTTTGCCAATAGTTGGTCCTATATGAGAGGAATGGAGATACAACGAATTTGTCTTTCAATTCAATATGCTCATCATAAGGCTACTTAACTTTCAACCTCACACAAGTGAAATCATGTAGCTAGGACATCTTAATGTTGAGATGAAGTCATGTATTGGTTAGAGAGAATGAACACTTTGCTTTGAGCTAGATATGTTTTTGCCATAACAACTCTCAAGCTACAATACTAGGCCACTTCACGGGAAACTACATTGCTAAGGACAATGTGAGTTACTCACTGAGGCATGATCTAGGTAGACATGAAAGTCATACTGAGATGGGCGAACAA
>AWOL01S0046351.1:175907-250948 GCA_000715115.1 Nicotiana otophora | reverse complement strand
GATAGATTGATGATTTTGTAAGAAAAAATGAAAGAATGATGGGGTATTTATAGTTGAAAATAGTTAAAAAGTGTAATTATAAAAAGTTTGGGATTAAAACAAAGTTTGGGGGGTTAAATGGTTATTTTATAAATAGCCAACGGCTATTTTTGACGTCCCAACGACTATATATTTTTTTTTTAAAAAATAGCCGTTGGGACCGTTTGGCCCGCTAAGGGACCGATCCGGTCCCGGTCCCTGGCGGGCTAAATGGTCTCGGGCTTGGCGGGCCCAAATTATAGGACCGGTCCAAGCCCACTAAAACTGAGCACTTGTCACCATTAGTCGAGGGTCTATTGGAAACAACTTCTCTATCCTCACAAGGTAGGGGTAAAGTCTGCGTACACACTACTCTCCTCAGATCCCACGGTGTAGGATATTATGGGTATGTTGTTGTTGTTGTTGTATAAAATAGGGTTTTTAGTCAAAATTGTCCCTTATCTTTGGGGGTAAGTCTAACTTTGTCCTTTATCTATTGCCCTGAGCACTTATTGTCCTTTATGTTTGCTAAACTTGAGCACGTTTAGTCCATTTAACAAAAGACCCAAATGAAGACCTAGAAACTAATAGTGATTTCACCGAGTCAACTGTGTAAAGAAACTTTCAGTACTCAAATTTTGTAGAACCGATGTAGTGAACCTAAACTTATTTAACGGCTCGGGTTGACCCGGTTCCAGACCGGCCCAGACTGGTAGTAAACTGGACCGGCCGAGACCGGTGGAAGGGGGTCGGGTAAGGCTGAGTTTGGGAGGTTGGTCCGTATATATTTGTTTTTACCGGTTAATTGGACCGGTCAAACCCGGTCAATAAAAATTACCGTTGAACAGGTTAACCGGTCCGGCCCGACCCGACACATTCTTTGTTTGAATAAAGGATTTAAAGGTCTTAAAATTCTAATATTTAAATTTTTCATTAAGAATTTAAGATAATAGAATACAATTAAACAAGTGTGATAATTATTTTTTTAAAAAATAATTAAAAAATAGTCGTTGACTTGGGCTGGGCCGGGCCGGGCCGATTAACCGGTTCAACAGTAATTTTCATTGATCGGGTTTGACCGTTCTGATTAACCGATAAAAGAAATATATACGGACTAACCCCCCAAACCCAGCCCTACCCGACCCCCTTCCACCGGTCCCGGCCGGTCCGGTTTACTATCAGTGTGGGCCGGTCTGAAACCGGGTCAACCCGGCCCGTTAAATAGGTTTAGGTTCACTACATCGGTTCTGCAAAATTTGAGTACTGAAAGTTTCTTTATACAGTTGACTCGGTGAAATCACTATTAGATTTTAGGTCTCCATTTGGGTCTTTTGTTAAATGGACTAAACCTGCTCAAGTTTAGCAAACTTAAAGGACAATAAGTGCTCAAGGCAATAGATAAAAGGACAAAGTTAGACTTACCCCCAAAGATAAGAGATAATTTTAAATAAAAACTCTATAAAACACATACTCCCTCCGTTTCAGTTTATGTGAACCTATTTCTTTTTTGGTCCGTTCAAAAAAGAATGACCCATTTCTAAATTTGAAAATAATTTAGCTTAAACTTCAAATTCTGAAAATATTTTATGACCACACAAATACTCTTAACCCCTTTTTGAATTGTTTAGGACCACAAATTATAAAAAAAATTATTTTTTCTTAAAATACGTGTTCAGTCAAACATGTTCTGAATATCAATGTATAAGCATTTTCTACCATTTAAACAATAACAAGTTATTATAACAGTTCCTCGTAAAACACAAATCCAGATGTACCTGCTACAGACGATCACAGCCCCACCTCAACCGCCGAACACAAGTTTCGAAAAGCCAAATTAAAACAGAAAACAGCTCTTCTTCTGTTTCTCACGAGTCATGATTTATCAATTGACTATTATTGATTTATCATTTGACAAAACCTTCAAGAAGGAAGCAGTCCATCTATTTTCAAAAAGAAAAAAAAAATCGAATCTTTTTCGCTCCCCTTTCTCTACATTTCAATCAAGTAATCTCCCAATACCTTTCCCTTAATCACAAGGAAATCCATCTCTTAAACCCTAAATTGTTCCCTCTTTATTTCAATGTAATATAATTCAATCCTTTTCCATCAAAAACGGATACAAAACTTTTTCTTCATTAAGCTTGTGTGTAGAGGAAATGCCAAGTGTGGCAGTGAAATTATACAGTGTATTCTTCAAGTTTATGTTAAAGCATCGGTTGCAGAATCGAATTCAAATCGACGATACAAATGGGCCGAATAATGGTACCTCTTTCGGCATCACATCTCGGCCCAATGAGGAATCCATTGCTGCTTCCAATCCTTTATTCACTGACGGTGTTGCCACCAAGGACTTACATGTAGATCCTGCGACCTCTGTCTCTATTCGAATCTTTCTCCCCGAAACCTGTCTTGGTTCCCCCGATTTGGATTCTAAATCTAGGGTTAGGGTTTCGACCCGACCCGGATCAGGATCCGACCCGAACCAGGCTCTCATTTTACGTCGAAACAGCTATGGATATTGTACTACTGATAGTGTGATAGAGAATCAGACAAATTATAATAAGAATGGTTTTAGTCATAGGAGAAATAGCTATGGTTGTAATGTTGTTGATGATTTAGGTTTAAAATCTGAAAATGGGGTTTATAGAGGGTATAATCCAGCTGGCAAAAAAAATTGTAGGAAATTGCCGGTTATGTTGCAGTTTCATGGTGGGGGGTTTGTGAGTGGGAGCAATGATTCTGCTGCGAATGATTTATTCTGTAGAAGGATAGCCAAGCTTTGTGATGTCATTGTTTTAGCTGTTGGATATAGGTTAGCGCCCGAGAATCGCTATCCAGCAGCATTTGAGGATGGACTGAAGGTGCTGCATTGGCTGGCGAAACAGGCCAATTTGGCTGAATGTAGTAAGTCGTCAGTGGGGAGTAGACGTGGAGGAGGAGGAGGAGGGGCGGATTTGAGGAAGTCGGATGCTTACGGGCATATAGCTGATGCATTTGGAGCATCCTTGGTGGAGCCTTGGTTGGCTGCTCATGGAGATCCATCAAGGTTAGATTTAGCCCCTTATTTCTACTTGTAAGTGACAAGCTTAGATCATGGATTGTTATCTGTTATGGTACTGGTTTGATAGAATTGATCAAGCATTTAGCTGAATATTGGTCCCAAATGTAGCTTCTAACCATGCTGAATTCATATACGTTAGGTAATAGTTGTTATTTTGTAAACCGTGTTTTACTTCGAAGAAGCATTCACTTCTCGCTCGTGTATATCTCTTGCTTTTTTCTTTTAAAACAATTTTCAAAATTTATGCAACAAAATTCATTAACTCGACCTCCTTCACCACCCAAAGGACTAGCATCTACCACTAGTTCGTGAAATGCTTGAACAAGTCTCTGCTGGTATAGTCTTTCTTTTGGGTGGAGCTACAATAATTGGTGTGGAATGCAACATAATCGCAGTTGAGAGCATTAGATGGTTAGAAAAATCTTTTTCAGAAGAGGAAATAATTTTAATAGGTGAATTAAACATTTAGTTGTCATACCACTGTATCAAGAGATTGCTAGCTATGTAAAGTTACATAAGATAGGAATTAAGAAATTGAAATAAAGAGTTTATATCTATAGATCTTTCATCTTTCTCGAAAAAAAAAATATCCATTAGATCTTTCATGTGCACCAGAAAATATTTTCAAGAGGAAGTTTGGATGGTACTGGATTCCTGCATGACAATAGGGCTTCAGGGCCCATTGATTCACCATGGCTTTAAAAATGTTGGAATATATGAAATAGTGTAATTTATACACTAAACCGATCTCATGATACAGGGGTCTTACAAAAGAGTTTTAACACCACCTTTATATCTAAATGCGGAAAGTGGTATGGGATGTGGAATTATACCACTTCCTTCTCGTTTGTTTGGGAGGTTGTGTCTATAAAATCCTCGCTAAACTGATATTCTTGAGGTTAAAGTTAATCATGGGAAAATAGTATCTGATACTCAATTTTGTTGGAGAAAAACAATTGATTGATGCAACTCTGCTTGCCAATGAATGCGTTGGTTTGAGACTTAGAGACAGGCAGTTGTGGGTTGTGTATAAACTAGATTTGGAGAAGCATTGCGACCAAGTTATTGTGGATAGTATAAATGATAGGATTTGGCTGAAAGTGGATAAAATTGGAAAGTATTGTATATCCACAGTTAACTTCTTGATTCCCAATAATGGGAGTGCAAAATGATTTTTTTGGTGCGCAGAGCTCTATGTCAAGGTGATTCACTATTTCCCCCTTTTTTTAATCATTGTTATGGAAACTTAGAGCAGAATGCTATTGATAGTAGTACACAAGGAATGGTTAATGGGCTTCCATGGTAGTGAAAATCAAGAACCTCTTGTTATAATCTGACATATTAGTTTGCGTATGACACTGTGATCTTGTTGAAGCGAAGGTATTAGTGTTTCTATATTTTGAAGGCATAGTGATTACACATAAATTTGACAAAAAGTTATATCTTCCTTGTAGGCTAGTGTGTCAAGTGCACGATTTAGGGAGATGTTGGATTGTGACACCCCACCCTTGGGATCACACTGGTATGCTGTTGTTGTTGGATTGTGACACCAGTCATTTTGTTAGTAAGGGCTTCATCCAAATCTTGCTTGGTGTGGATGTGGTAAAAGAAAGATTCAAGAAAAGACTAGCTGCCTGGATAAGACAATTTTTGTTGAGAGGCTAGATCACTTTGGTAAATAGTGTCCTCTTTTGGTCTATGTGGAGCATGATCCCAGTGAAACTTAAGAATTTTTGGGCCACACCATAATTGTGTATTAAGTGGAGCTTGTGGAAGGAGAGGAATAGGAGATGCTTTTTTGTTGTTTGATAAGGGAAATTATTTCATTAATGATGGAAAAATCTCCCATAAGAATAAGAGTATATTAAAAAATTAGAGAACCTGCAAAAGAATTTGATAGGGAAATTTGCTGTATAACTTTTTGAATGCGAGATGCTGTGAAAGGATAAACAGCCACTCTTGACTGTATTAAGTTTTCTTGTAGTAACTTTTTTTATTTAATGGTGTGATATGGTATACCCAAGAAATAGATAGATCTAAGATTTAGCTCCTTGGGGCTATAATATGACGTACAATTACACAGCACTTCCTTACTGCTTGATGGTTACTGTAATATCTTATCATACAAAAATTCTATATGTTAGATGGCACTGATGAGATGTGAATACAAGCCTAATAACTTTACCGAATCAGAGCCAAATGAAGACTCCCTTTTCCTGTCGTTCTTTCAAATGTAAATAATAACTCACTAACTAGTACTTTTGTTCTTTTGATATGTTCATCCAGGTGTGTTCTCCTAGGAGTGAGTTGTGGGGGAAATATAGCTGATTATGTTGCTAGGAAAGCTGTAGAGGAAGGTAAGCTTTTGGATCCAGTGAAGGTGGTGGCACAGGTTTTGATGTATCCTTTTTTCATCGGAAGTGTTCCAACACATTCCGAGATTAAGCTAGCAAATTCCTACTTCTATGACAAGGCCTTGTGCACGCTTGCCTGGAAATTATTTCTACCTGAAGGAGAGTTTGACTTGGATCATCCTGCTGCTAACCCTCTTATCCCTGGGAGAGGACCTCCATTAAAGTGGATGCCCCCAACACTAATAGTGGTAGCGGAGCACGACTGGATGAGAGACCGGGCCATCGCTTATTCAGAAGAACTACGGAAGGTAAATGTTGATGCTCCTGTCCTCGAGTACAAGGATGCAGTTCATGAGTTTGCAACTCTTGACATGCTTCTTAAGACCCCTCAAGCTCAGGCTTGTGCTGAGGACATTGCCATTTGGGTTAAGAAATATATTTCGCTTCGAGGTCATGAGTTCTCATATTGAGTCAGATAGATGGTCCTGTATAGCAGTTTTTATGTGACATAAATGATACCTGGGATTTGAGGTCTCCTGTATCTAGCTCTGAAATTTCAGGCGTATTCTTTCGTCCTCCTTGTTGTGTTCCTTTTGTAAATATAGATGACTTACCGAAGAAAATAGAATTTAGTTGAGTTTGAGCCATATTCCTCCTACGTGAGTTAAGCATGCTTGTTTGACCATGAGTAATTGCCAAAATTTTGAAGAATTCTGTTGTTTTTTTGCCCTCTCTTTCAGTGTGAAATATAATCACCGAAGGAAACTTGTATAGACATCTTGACTGGGGTTTTGACGTCTATTGCCAGCATTCTTTTCTTTGTTAAAGCTTTTCCAACCTGCAACTCAACTGTATTTTCGTACATTGGTCTTGTATCATTGAACCTTTTTGTCATTTTGAATCATATAATCACTTAGGAAGGTGTTTATTCAGTCTCTGAGTGCAAATACGTACCAATTGATAAGATATAGTCTGCCCTGGATGCCTGGACTAATTAATAGTTCCCATCTTTGTAAGATAAATTGCTGCAATTTGTACGTTTTAACTAGGGAAAAGGTCCAAATTTTGTCGTTCGTCATACTTTGGAGCCATTCACACCCTTGTTAGCAAATTATTTGTATTTGCCCTTAACTTTAGATGGGGGATTTTATATTTCAAAATTCTTTGAGAAACAAGTAAATTTTTCCTTCTAGTTTAGAGGTACTTTAGATATAATTCTATATCGGCAAAACACAAGAGAGATGCTGGGTATATAAGTTAACAAGCCTTAGACCCTAGTGACCGTTTTAAACTCGTGAGAGACTAGGCCCAGAGCGGACAATATCACTAGCGGGCTGAGATCTTATAAAGATTGTATCAGTCATCAGAGCCACTCTTGTGTCAGCCTTGCCGATGGTGGGTCAGAATTCATTTAGGCAAATCCCGGTTAGACGGGGCAAACCTAAGTTAACAAGCCTTAGACCCTAGTGACGCGTTTTAAACCTGTGAGGGACTAAGCCCAAAACGGACAATATTACTAGCGGACTGAGCGGTTACAAAATTGGTTTTACTAGTGTCTTCTCATTATTATATGTGTTTATCATTATGATAATGAGAAGACCCTTCAGATTAGTAAGACCGATTTGTGTTTAATACAATATGCTTCTTTGTAAACTATAAGGACGTCTAACATCAATGACTAGAACAAGGTATTAGAAAATGAAAAATGTATGTTTCGTCCAATAATTTTGTTTAAGATATTGCACTTGATTATAAATTTATAATTTTGTTGCAAACCAATAAATCATGAGATTAAATAGCAGGAATTACTTCATAACACAAATCAGTAGAACTTACATGCAAAGTTGCAAACTAAAAGCAATTGACAAGTGCCTACAAAATAAAACAGGGAACAATTTTGCATATAAACGAAATTTGTCACCAAAACTTAAGCTTAATAAGAAATTCGAACATCATATTCATTGGTGATCAAACAACATAAGCAATAAGAGAAAGTTAACAATCCCAAAATTTCACCCTAATAACTTATAAATACATGGTTCCACCAAAATCCCAGATAGAAATATTAACATGCTGAAAACATCAGAAGAAAAAAAGGAAGTCCAAAGCAGCCTTTACCCCGTGACAGCCTTAGCCTTTGGCCTGATGATAGGAAAGTCCAAATGATAACCTATATCTTTCACCACCTTTGCTTGAAAAGTGTCGCACACACCATTTTTGACAGAGAAGGTAATACAACAACAACAACAACCCAGTATAATCCCACTAGTGGGGTCTGGGGAGGGTAGTGTGTACGCAGACCTTACCTCTACCCTGGGGTAGAGAGGCTGTTTCCAAATGACCCTCGGCATCCTTCCCTCCAAGAACTCCCCACCTTGCTCTTGGGGTGACTCGAACTCACAACCTCTTGGTTGGAAGTGGAAGGTGCTTACCATCAGAGCAACCCACCTCCATTCACCTTCAAAATGTCATCGACCTCATAATTGGTTCCCTGAAAAATCAATAGAGGTAACTTTCTTCGTTAGCAGAAGAAAACAAAGGAAAAAGACAAACTGAGAAGACATGGAAAGTGCAGTGAAAGTATACATTACTATCGTTATATAGCTTAAGTGCCTTTCCAGCATAATCCTTCAACCTGTCAACATTCTTAGGATCATCCAAGTAGTATGGCATGGGGAAGACAGTCGTCATCCAGCACTGTCCAGGAAAATCTTCGATATCAAAACCCTACCAAAGTACAATCAAACTAATAAGAGACAAACATCACCTATTGCAACCAATTTGCTGTGTAACAAGATACCTTACAAGAATTGCAGAATGTGCCCCATGATTCTTCCATTTGTTTGAAATGTGCATAGTACTAAACTCAGTAAACAAAGACTACGTACCGAAATGCATCTCATGACTAACTATCACGCACCAATTGGTTCTTTGCTAATTTAGAGGAATAAACTTAGATAGTCCCTTAAGTAAGGACAAGAATATTTCTATCCTTTATCTATACTATAATATAAAACATCCCTTATGCTAGCAAAAGTGAACAGCTTCGGTCTAAGTTTATTCCTCGCTAATTTATAGACATGCACAGTCATAGATTAAAATTAACGCAAGCACAACGAAACCGTGGCTTTACATATAAAAATGAGAATATATATACACATTACTTTACATGGCTGAGGTATAGATAATGCAAAAGACATACTCCATTACTAAGGTCATTTTCTTTTTCCTTTTAAAACATGAATTAAGCAAAATTCAGTCAGGTCCTCTCTTAACTTGAACACAAAGATCTAACAATAGCTTAATTTGCACTTATTGTGCCTAAATAAGCTGAAAAATAGCTAATTTGACCCCAAAATTTTCACGAACGACTCGAATTAATCATCAGAGAGTGGGAGAAAGCTAAATTATAGAGCAATTTCAAGTTAAAGGTTAAGATTTACCTCGCTTTCCTTAACCTGTTTGTAGTACTTCTCCCAAACAGCTTTATTCATTTTTCATGTGCCATCTGGGCAATAATCTTCCTCCGAATCATACTCGCTACAACTATGATCATCCTCTACATTCATGCCATCATCAATGGAAGTTACGTTACCACCGATCTTCTCATCACTTTCTTTGATCTTATGTTTCTTTTGCGGCGGGGACACTGTTTCCTCTGCAATTGACAAAGGCACGTTTTGTGACATAGGGCTCAACGACGGCGGTGGCGGTGGCGGAGACGGCGATGGCGGCAGTAAAAGATTCTTGTCGATCGTGAGAGAGAAAACCCTACATTGAGAAATATGGCAAGGGCTACAGCCTTGGCGGAATTTATATGTATTATTATTTCTATAAACGCTTACCTATTTTAAAAAAGTTTCCATATTTGTGTTTTTTCCTGTGTTCAATTGTTAATTATATTGGTCTTTTGGTTTTGCTGTGAGCATAAAAAGTTCAAATTGAGTATTTAGTGTTGTAAATATTTCTTCTTTCCCCTGTTGTGAGGCTTTCTATTTCGATGTGGTTGCTTGTGACTTGGTTTTCCTGCTTAAGATGCAATTCGTTATGAAAGTTTTGCGTAGCCTACCAAGAAAAAGAATTTGTAATTGCTAAAAGCTAGCTTCTCAGTTTCTAATTTAGCAATTTGTTAAATTTTTGTCAGAAGTATAAAGCTTATGAATAAAGATCAATTTCGTATTAGGAATGAATATAAGGAAGTCGGTTACAGTTTGAGAATGATCGCTAGTTTTATTCATTTTCATCGGTGAGAAACGTAAGTACGTGAGTCGAGAGTATGTCGGAAACACCCTCTATATCTCCCGGTGGCCATAAAATATTCGATAAAATGGCCTATTGGGAAACCATGCATACTGATTCAAAAAATGGTGCTATCCAGTTGCGTCATCAACAGATGGTGGTTGGCGTTGCACTAAAAATATCTTCAGCAGGTAAAGTGTAGGCCCTTCAGTTCAAAATTGAATGTGCTTGTTGAATTTTTGTTTCTTTTTAGTTTTACGATTAAACATGTTTTATGATGAGTGCTCTATTGATGGACTATAATTCCCTAGGTCTACCAGAAACCTAATGTACATCTGTGAACTCTATCAGCAGGTTGAAACTATAATTTCTTTCTTTTAGAATTTCTTTCTGTTTATCTTGTTGTTATTTCTACTTGTTGCTATTACTTTTTTCATCCGTTCTCAAGTCGAGGGTCTACTTGAGGGTCTATCGAAAACAGGCTCTCTGCCCTTCCAGGATAGGAGTAAGGCTGTGCACCTCTTATCCTCCCCAAACTCCACTTGTGAAAAATTACTGGGTTTGTTATCGTTGTTAGAAGCTTCTTTCAGTTTGTAAAAAAATATGATTTGTTTGGAAGGAGGACATCCACAGCTACTGGATATGTATTTTCTTGAAAATATTTCACCAAGATATACATGTCTTTTGAGATTTCGAGCAAATTAATGAGCAATATTAACATCAATATTTCATGTTCTTGCATGTGAATACAAATTGATGTGTTATGAGCTGTTTAACCAATTTGCATTTTGGTATTCTTGACGCCAATTTGCAAGAGGATTGCATCGTCTAGAAACTATTGGAGTCAAAGCGAATACTATTGATTTGTTGGTAGAGTTCGCATTGTTTACCTAACTTTCTTCTCTTACGCAATTATTTATATATATATAGAGAGAGAAAATTCCGGCACACATTTATAGACATCAAAAGCAAATGTTTTTTAGGATAGTGTCTGCTTTTTATAATAGCTGTATCACTTGGTAGCATCCAAGTTAGTCAGTCCAACATCCTTGCAATACAGAAATTACTCTGACATGATCAGTAGCTAGCTAGTTCAACTAATAAGACAGTATTATCCATAGAATCATCCTTGTGGCCCCATTCCTTTCCCCAACTATTTTTCACCGAATAGAACTCCACGCCATCTTCTACACCATACCAACAACTAATATTGCATGCATGGCTTCTTTTTTACCTTCTTCAATTATTTTCTTTATGGCTTCAATTTCTAGCTTGGTGGGGGTCATGTATATTTTCGGTTGGAAATAAATCCCCACAGAAATAATATTCACGGTAATAAAAACGGAATAATAACGTAGCACAAAGATACAGTAATTAACAAGAATAAAAGAGTGACAATGACACAAAGATTTTTACGTAGAAAATCCTTTTGAATAAGGGAAAAACCACGGCCCCGATATGAGAAACTAATATCACTATAGCAAGGAATTTTGAGTAAAATACTCCAAAGATCACTATAACACTCAAAAGAAATAATCATCTTTTGATATTCTCACCTCACTACAATATCGCTCACTCTCTATTTTTCTCACAGACTATTTTCTTATACCCTGTCTGTGAAACCTCACTCTTTCTTTTTAACTCTCAGATATATTTTTCCTATGAGATTGGTGTGTCAAAATGAGAAGGTGAAGACTTCTATTTATAGGAAGAAGTGTCGTAACTCTTAACCAATCAGAAGTTGGTTTTCTGCAACTTGCTCTTTGCAAATTGAAAATTGAGAACCAAAACCAATTTTGGTCAAAAACGTGTTTCGGTGCCTACCACCAATTTTGGCATCTTGCAAATTTCCCTACATGTTTTTTTCTTCTTCATTATGGGGATGGACCCCACAATCTCCCCCTCCAGACCCATTCACCTGAAGGAGGTAACACCAGACTTCTAGCTTGAGTGCATACCGATAAGTTCTTTGCACAATTCGAACTTGTCTCTTGGTACCACCTTGGTCAGCATAGCTGCGGGATTCTCACTTGTATAAATCTTCAAGACTTTTCGAGATTCATTCTCTATCATTTCTCGAATCCAATGATATCTCATGTCGATGTGTTTGGTCCTTGCATGGTACATGGAGTTCTTGCTAAGGTCTATTGCACTTTAACTGTCAGAATAAACGGCGTACTCCTTCTGATGCAATCCAAGCTCTTGAAAGGTACGTTTCAACTATATTATCTCCTTGCCAGCTTCAGTAGCGGTAATATGCTCCACTTCAGTTGTAGAGAGTGCGACACACTTCTGCAACATCGACTGCCATGATATAGCTCCCCCTAAAAATGTAAACAAATATCCAGTGGTGAATTTTTTGTTATCAATGTCACATGCGATATCAGCATCTGTATAGACCTTCAAGATTGGATCATATCCTCCAAAACATAAGCAATCTCCTACAATACCTCTTAGGTACATGAGTATCCACTTGACTGCTTCCCAATATTCCTTTCCAAGATTTGCAAGGAATCTACTAACAACACCAACTGCATGAGCAATATCAGGTCTGGTACATACCATTGCATACATCAAGCTTCCGATTGCTGAAGAATAAGGAACTCTAGCCATGTTCCCTTTCTCCTCCACTGTTGTAGGACACATCTTCTTACTCAACTTTAGATGACTAGCAGCAGATGTGTTGACTGTCTTAGCATTCTTCATGTTGAAGTGTTCCAGTACACGTTTAATGTACTTCTTCTGAGACAACCACAACTTTCTGCTTGTTCGCTCTCGAACTATCTTCATACCCAGAATTTGTTGTACTGGCCTAAGTCCTTCATATCAAATGACTTGGACAAATCTCCCTTCAACTTTGCGATCAACCCCTTGTCTTTTCATACAATTAACATGTCATCCACATACAACAATAATATAATAATATTATTCTTAGAAAATCTTTTTAAGTATACACATGGATCAAAATAGGTATTTATGTATGTTTGACTTTTCATGAATGAGTCAAACTTCATGTACCACTGCCTTGGTGCCTGCTTAAATCCATAAGACTCTTATTCAATTTGCACACCATGCGTTTGTTTCTTTCCAGCTACTTCAAATCCAATTCTCCCCTTCAAGATCTAGGCTAGCTGTTAATAAGCTAAAAATTATTCGAATAGAAGTCATTTTGACAACATGTGAGAAAATTTTGTCAAAATCAATACCTTTTTTCTGTTTGAAGCTTTTAACCACCAATCGAGCTTTGTATCTGACTAGCTTGCCATTTCCATATTTCTTGAGTTTAAATACCCACTTATATTTGAGTGGTCTTTTACCCTTTGGAAGTTCAACCAGCTTGTACGTGCCATTTTTCCACAGAGATTTCATCTCTTCTTGCATGGATTTCATCTACTGGTTCTTTTCTATATGGGACAACAACTCCTTAAGACTTTCTGGATCCCCCTTGTAATGACCCAACCAGTTATTTTAACTTTTAGAATCCCGTTCCCTAAAATAAAATTTCCCGTATGTGCTTTTAATAATTATTGACTTGCGGGGATAGTTGGTTTGGGATTTGAAAGTGTTTGGGTTGAAATCGGAATACTTGGTTCCTTAAGTTAGCTTTAAATGGACAAGTTTGACTTCGGTCAACATTATGAGAAAACGACCCCGGAATCGGGATTTGACGATTTCAATAGGTTCGTATGATGATTTGGACTTGGGCGTATGTCCGAATCGAGTTTTTGATAACCCGGGAGCGTTTTGACGCTTAATAGTAAAAATCAACTATTTGAAGGTTTAAAATTCTTTAAGTTTGATTTGGAGTAGGATTTTGAGAAATTGAAGTCCGTTTGGAATTCTGAGTTTGGGAATAGTTCCGTATAGTGATTTAAGACTTGCACGCAAAATTTCGTGTCATTTCGAGTAGTTTAAGTATATTTCAGCGCATTGGAAGTAAATTGAAGAACTTGAAATTCTTAAGTTTGAATCAATTTGGTTTGAGGTGTGATTCATAGATTTGATGTTGTTTTACGCGTTTCGTGAGTTTGAGCGAGTCTATTTTATGATTTCAAACTTGTTGGTATATTCGGGCGGGGTCCCGGGGGCCCCGAGTTTTAATCGGACGTGGCTCAGACCAAGTTGGAACTTGGGAGCCAAAACTGAAGCTCCCAGCTACTGTCAGAATTGCACATGTGCTTGACCAGTCGCAGGTGCGACACTCGCATGTGCGGCAGTATCTCGCAGAAGCGAGCCTCGCAGATGCGAAGCTTTGTGCGCAAATGCGAGAACTGGGCAGCCAAGCTAAGCTCGCACCTGCGAGGTTTTTCCGCAGGTGCGGAAGTCGCAGATGCGGTACACTGTCCGCAGGTGCGATAAACCTGTCTGGGCAGAATGGTTAAAAAGTCGGGGCTCAGACATTTTGAGCCCATTTTTCCTCCATTACTGGGCGATTTCAGAGCTTTTGAGAAGGGAGTTTCAACTAACAACTTTGAGGTAAGTTAATTCCATACTCCTTGAGTTAAATACATAGATTATAGGTAGATTATAACCAGTAAATCTTAAAAATCAAGGGTTTAGGTGAAAAACCTAGATTTTAATAAAAATGAGATTTTAACCACGAAAATGGTTATGTAATTGGATAGAAATTATATATTTGAGTTCTTGAGATTATGGGTAACGTTTTTATCCGAAACTTTCCAAAATTCGGTAACGTGGGCTCGAGATGAATTTTAGAAATTTTACCATTTTGGATAGAGTAATTTATTTAATAGATGAATTTCGAATTATTGAACATATATTAATTATTTTATATAACTTTTGGATAGTTTCGAATTTTTCGGCATTGAATCGAGAATTTTACACAACGCGATAATCGAAAAGTAGACTTTGAGACCAGGTAAGTCTCTTGTCTAATCTTGTGAGGGAAAAATTGCCCCATCGGGATTAAATTGAATAATTGTTGCTAATTGCGGGGGCTACGTATGCACAGGGTGACAAGAGTCCATGCGTAGCTTCTATTAATGCTAAAGTTCGGGTAGTTTAGGACTCAAAGCATGAATTACTTGTGTAAACTGTATTCTTTGTTTAATTAATATTAATTGCTATATATGAATATATTGTGAATTGTTAGATAAAGATATTAAAGGATGAAAATCTCATATGCTTGATTTTCTGTTTAAATTAATTAATTGATTAAAGAAATTGTTCTTCCTCCCGAATTTATCTTATAATAAATATACTCTCCTTCCGGAGGCACATAAAAAAATGTCCTCCTTTCTTGTGGAGCAGGCCGAACGCCTCGGCAGGATAGATGCATCTATGGATCGCGCCGCACGTCCTTCGGCAGTGTACACGACACTCTGGATCGGGTCGTACGTCCTCGGTAGAAATCGTGCTTAATAATAATAATTACACGATACTTAAATAGTTGTTTCATCTTGCGAAGCTAATTGATAAATTGAAAAATCCTTGAAATTTAATGAATTATTATTCTTGCTTGTTAAAGAATTAATTGTTATTCCGGTAAATGATATTTAATTGATAAATTAGAAATTATTTGAATTGAAGGAATTTACTTAATATACTGAGGATTGTAGTATCTGAAGGAATTTGATTATTTCCGCTGATTAAATAAATTATTTTAAATTCTGTAAATCATGCTGATTTAAATATCCTAGTTGTATTTCCATTATTATTATTGGCCCATAGTGAGTGTTAAAGTTGGCCATCTCGTCTCTACCACTTTGAGATTAGGCTTGATACTTAATGGGTATACGTTGTTTACGTACTCATATTACACTTGCTGCACTTTTTGTGGAGGACCTGAGGCAAGTACTAGTGGGGGACCTATCGTTTTACACCCACGCTATCCAGGGACATAGTGGTGAGCTGTCTTTCTAAGCCGTTCTGCAGCTACTAGTGCTCTCCTTGTATTTTTCATTCTGTCTATTTTATTTCAGACAATATTTGAGGTTTTGTATAATCTACTAGATGCTTATACACTTGTGACACCAGGTCTTGGCACACACATTGGTAGAATTTGGTTTTTATTATTTTATTAGTTTTAAATTTTGTTAATATATGCTTAATATATTTACTTGGCTTGCCTAGTTGTAGTGTTGGGTGCCATCACGACCTATAGATGAAATTGGGTCATGACAACATGGTATCAAAGCACTAGGTTCACGTAGGTCTCACAAGTTATGAGCAGGCCTAATAGAGTCTTGCGGATCGGTACGGAGACGTATGTACTTATCTTCGAGAGGCTATAGAGTGTTAGGAAATTACCTTTCTTCATATTCCATCGTGCAATTGATGTAGTTATAAATGTCCTTCTCTTATTCTCTCTCAGATGGTGAGAACGCGAAAAAATGAGGTTCCAGACCAGGGAAGAGCTACTTCCCTAGTTGCTAGAGGCCGAGGGAGGGCCCCAGCCCGTGGTAGAGGGCAAGGACGTCCCAGGACTGTTCCAGTTATGCCGCCAGCGGGTCCAGCAGAGAACCCCATTGTTGAAGAACATAATGAGGTACCTGTGGCAGAGCCAGCTCTGGTGGATTTCACGCCTGCACCGGGATTTTCAGGATGTCATGGGTCGTATGCTGCGATTTATGGACAATATGACTCATGCCGGTTTATTTCCAACAGACCCAGCCACATCTCAGGCGGGCGGGAGAGCACAGACCCCTACCGCGCAGGCTCATGGACAAGCAGCTTCTCTATATCAGACCCAGGGTGCGCGACCTATGGGTGGAGCCCAGCCGGTGGCAACAGCTACACCTGAGCCCAGGCCAGCTGTAGCCACTGATCCTCAGAAACTATTGGACATATGGACTAGGATACATCCTCCTGTCTTTGGGGATGAGCGACAGGAGGATCCACAGGACTTTATTGATAGTTGTAGGGACAAACTGCACAACATGAGGATATTAGAGTCTCATGGGGTAGACTTTGCTACTTTTTAGCTAAAAGGCAGAGCCCATAGATGGTGGCAGTCTTATGTTCTTGGCAGACTAGCAGATTCTCCTCCCATGACTTGGGACAGGTTCACCCGTATCTTCCTGGACAAGTATATTCCACCCTCCCAGAGGGAAGAGTTGCGATTTTAGTTTGAGCAGCTTCAGCAGGGTCAGATGTCAGTGACCGATTATGAGGTGAGGTTCTCTGAGTTATCTCGCCATGCACTTATGATACTCCCTACTAAGGCAGAGAGAGTGCAGAGGTTTGTTGCGGGTTTACATACTAGCATTCAGGCCACTATGGCTCGAGAGGTTGAGATGGGTACTTCTTATGAGCTAGTTGTGGAGATAGCCCGCAAGATTGAGGGTGTACGTCAGTGGAGACGAGAAAAAATTATGAGAGATAAGCGGTTAAGGTACTCTGGAGAGTTCAGAGGTGCTCCGTCTGGGGGCAGAGGTCAGTTCATGAGGGGGCAGTCCAGCAGACCCCCATTTCCAGCACCACTACCTCCTCGAGGTGCTCCAGTGCGAACTTATCTCAGTGCTATACCAGAGAATTTCTACCACCCACCAGCTATTCAGGGTCCTCCCAGTGGGTATTCAGATCCCCAGGGCCAGACACTTAATCAGCAGCCTATCACACCGAAGAGTTGTTACGAGGGCGGGGATCCGAGACACATGCGAAGATTTTTCCCCAAGCTTCGGGGTAGACCAGTACAACAGGGTCAACAACCTATGCTAACCAGACCAGTTGCTCGACCAGTAGTCCGACCACTAAGAGGTGGATGACAGGTGGGTAGGCGCCGTCCTAGAGGTGGAGGTCAGCCAGGCGGAGGCCAGCCAGTTGGCGCTCCAGCAGAGGCCACAGATGCTGTGATTACATGTATTATTTCTATTTGCGGCAAAGATGACTCAGTATTATTTGATCCAGGATCCACGTATTCCTATGTGTCATCTCTATTTACTCCATTCCTGGGTGTTTCTCGTGAGTCCTTGAGTACTCCTGTTTCTATGTCCACTCATGTAGGCGATTCTGTTATTGTGAACCGGATGCACCTGTCTTGTATTATTACATTCTGTGGTTATAAAACTAGAGCAGATCTCTTATTGCTCGAGATGATCGATTTTGAAATTATTCTGGGTATGGACTGGTTATCTGCATATCATGCTATTCTAGATTGTCATGCCAAAACTGTTACCTTGGATATTCCATCTTTTCCTATGCTGGAGTGGAAGGGTTCGTCGGTAGTTTATTTAATCGGGTTATTTCTTTTATAACGGCTCAAGACATGGTTGAGAAGGGTTGTTTGGCTTATCTAGCCTATGTTCGAGATACCACTACAGAGATTTCGGCTATTGATTCAGTGCCAGTAGTTTGGAAGTTCTCCGATGTATTTCCTTCAGATCTTCCAAGTATGCCACCTGATCGTGATATTGGTTTCTGTATTGACTTGGCTCTAGATACTCAGCCTATATCTATCCCACTGTATCGCATGGCTCAGAAAGAATTGAAAGAGTTGAAAGAACAGCTTGAAGAATTACTAGCCAAAGGGTTCGTCAGACCGAGTGTATTCCCTTGGGGTGCACCGGTATTATTTGTGAAGAAGAAAGATGGCACAATGCGAATGTGTATTGATTATCGCCAATTGAACAAAGTCAGTATTAAAAACAAGTACCCGTTACCGCATATTGATGACTTATTTGACCAGTTGTAGGATGCTAGGGTATTCTCTAAGATCGACTTGAGGTCGGGGTATCATCAGTTGAAGATTCAAGATTCAGTTGTTCCGAAAACTGCTTTTCGTACTAGATATGGTCATTATGAGTTTCTGGTAATGTCTTTCGATTTAACTAATACCCCGACAGCATTTATGGATCTGATGAATAGGGTATTCAAGCCATATATAGATTCATTTGTCATTGTCTTCATTGATGACTTTTTGATCTACTCACGTAGTAAGGAGGAGCACGAGCAGCATATGAGAGTAGTGCTTCAGATATTGCGGGAACAAAAGCTATATGCTAAGTTCTCTAAATGTGTGTTCTGGCTTGAGTATGTAGCTTTTTTGGGACATATTGTAACGGGCGAGGGTATTAAAGTTGATCCTAAAAAGATTGAGGTAGTTCCGAGTTGGCATCGACCCACTTCGGCGATTGAGATCAGGAGTTTCTGGGTTTAACAGGTTATTATCGTTGATTCGTGGAAGGTTTTTCATCTATTGCAGCACCTTTGACCAAATTAACCCAGAAGGGTGTTCAGTTCCTATGGTACGGTGATTGTGAGTCAAGCTTTGAGAAGTGCAAGACAACATTGACTACATCACCAATGTTAGTGTTACCTTCCGGTTCGGGAATGTATACAGTGTATTGCGACGCTTCGCGCGTTGGTTTGTGTTGTGTATTAATGTAGGAAGGGAGAGTTATTGCATATGCTTTACGTCAGTTTAAGCCCCACGAAAAGAATTATCCGGTACATGATTTGGAGTTAGCTGCGATTGTTCACGCTCTTAAGATTTGGAGGCATTATCTTTATGGGGTGTCCTGTGAAGTTTATACTGATCATCACAATTTGTAGCATTTGTTCAAGCAGAGGGACCTAAATTTGAGGCAACGCAGATGGTTGGAGTTACTAAACGATTATGATATTATGATCCTATATCATCTAGGTAAAGAAAATATAGTTGCAGATGCCTTGAGCAGGAAGACGGAGAGTATGGAAAGTTTGACTTTCATTTCAGCAAAGGAAAGGCCATTAGCCTCGAATATTCAGTCGTTGGCTAACAAACTTATACAACTAGATATTTCAGAGCCCAGCCGAGTTCTTACATGTGTCGTAGCTCAGTCTTTGCTATTTGAGCAGATCAAGGATCGCCAGTATGATGATCCACACTTAATGGTTCTTTGAGAAATGATACAACGAGGTGGTTCCAAGGAAGTCAATATTGGTGCAGATGGTGTTCTGCGGCTCCAAGATCGTCTGTGTGTTTCTAATATGGATGAACTAAGGAAAAAGATCTTGGAAGAGGCACACAGTTCTCGGTATTCTATTCATCTAGGTACTACGAAGATGTATTGTGACTTGAGGCAGCATTATTGGTGGCGACGAATGAAAAAGGACATAGTTGAGTATGTAGCTAGGTGTCTAAATTGCCAGCAAGTTAAATATGAGCATCAGAGGCCAAGTGTCCTACTTCAGCAAATGACTATACCAGAGTGGAAATGGGAACAAATTACTATAGATTTTGTAGTTGGGTTGCCGCGGACCTTGCGGAAGTTTGATTCAGTTTGGGTCATTGTTGACAAGTTGACCAAGTCGACACATTTTTTTCCTGTTGTGACTACATATACTTCAGAGAGGTTGGCTCAGGTTTATATTCAGGAGATAGTTCGGTTGCGCGGTGTGCCAATTTCTATCATATCAGATAGAGGCCCTCAGTTTACTTCACATTTCTGGAGAGCAGTACATAGTGAATTAGGGACCCGTGTAGAGCTCAACACAACCTTTTATTCGCAGACCGACGGGCAGTGAGAGCGGACAATTCAAATTTTGGAGGATATGCTCAGGGCATGTGTGATTAACTTTGAATGTCAGTGGGATCATTTCCTGCCTTTAGGCGAGTTTGCTTATAATAATAGTTACTAATCCAACATCGAGATGGCTCAATTTGAGGCTTTATATGGCCGTCGATGGCGTTCCCCTATCGAATGATTTGAGCCGGGTGAGGCTAAGTTATATGGTACTGATTTGGTAAAGGATGCCTTGGAAAAGGTAAAGTTGATTCAGGAGAAACTTCGTACAGCACAGTCAAGACAGAAGAGTTACGCGGATCAGAAAGTGCGTGATTTATCCTTTATGGTAGGTGAAAAAGTTCTCTTGAAAGTTTGGCCAATGAAGGGAATTATGAGATTCAGGAAGAAGGGCAAGTTGAGCCCAAGGTTTATAGGCCCATTTGAGGTGTTGAGACGAGTTGGGGAGGTTGCTTATGAGCTTGCATTGCCTCCTAGTCTATCAGGAGTTCATCCGGTTTTCCATGTATCTATGCTCCGGAAGTATCATGCTGACCTATCACATGTGTTGAACTTCAGTACAGTTCAACTAGATAAAAGTTTGGGTTATGAAGAAGAGCCATTTGCCATTGTTGATAAACAAGTTCGCCAGTTGAGGTACAAGAGGATTTCTGCAGCAAAGATCCAGTGGAGGGGCCAACCAGTCGAGGAAGCGACTTGGGAAGCCGAGGAGGACATACAGAGCAAATATCCACACTTATTTAGCACTCCAGGTATTATTCTAAATCTGTTCGAGGGAGAATGTTTGTTTAAGAGGTGGAGAATGTAATGACCCAACCAGTCATTCTAACTTTTAGAACCTTGTTCCCTAAAATAAAATTTTCCGTATGTGCTTTTAATGATTATTGAATTGCGGGGATGGTTGGTTCGGGATTTAAAAGTGTTTGGGTTGAAACCGGAACACTTGGTACCTTAAGTTAGCTTTAAATGGACAAGTTTGACTTCAGTCAATATTTTGAGAAAACGACCCCGGAATCGGGATTTGACGGTTTCAATAGGTTCGTATGATGATTTTGGACTTGGGCGTATGTCCGAATCAGGTTTTTGATAACCCGGGAGCGTTTTGACGCTTAATAGTAAAAATCAACTATTTGAAGGTTTAAAATTCTTTAAATTTGGTTTGTAGTAGGATTTTGAGAAATTGAAGTCCGTTTGGAATTCCGAGTTTGGGAATAGTTCCGTATAGTGATTTAAGATTTGCACGCACAATTTCATGTCATTCTGAATAGTTTAAGTATATTTCGGTGCATTGAAAGTAAATTGAAGAACTTGAAATTCTTAAGTTTGAATCAATTTGGTTTGAGGTGTGATTCATAGATTTGATGTTGTTTTACGCGTTTCGTGAGTTCGAGCAAGTCCGTATTATGTTTTCAAACTTGTTGGTATCATCGGGCGGGGTCCCGGGGGCCCCGAGTGTCAATCGAATGAGGTCGGACCAAGTTGGAACTTGGGAGCCAAAACTGAAGCTCCCAGCTACTGTCAGAATCGCACTTGCGCTTGGCCAGTCACAGGTGCGACACTCGCAGGTGCGGCAGTATCTCGCAGATGCGAATCTTTGTGCGAAAATACGAGAACTGGGCAGCCAAGCTAAGCTCGCAGGTGCGAGGTTTTTCCGCAGGAGCGGAAGCCACAGATGCGGTACACTGTCCGCAGATGCGGTACACTGTCCGCAGGTGCGATAAACCTGTCTGGGCAGAATGGTTAAAAAGTCGGGGCTCAAACATTTTGAGCCCATTTTTCCTCCATTTCCGGGCGCTTTCAGAGCTTTTGAGAAGAGGGTTTCAACTAACAACTTTGAGGTAAGTTAATTCAACACTCCTTGAGTTAAATACATAGATTATAGGTATATTATAACCAGTAAATCTTAAAAATCAAGGGTTTAAGTAGAAACCCTAGATTTTTATAAAATTTGGATTTTAACCACGAAAATGGTTATGGAATTGGATAGAAATTATATATTTGAGTTCTTGAGATTATGGGTAACGTTTTTATCCGAAATTTTCTAGAATCCGGGCACCTGGGCCCGGAGTGAATTTTAGAAATTTTACCATTTTGGATAGAGTAATGTATTTAATAGATGGATTTCGAATTATTGTACATATATTAATTATTTTATATAACTTTTGGATAGTTTCTGATTTTTCGGCATTGAATCTAGAATTTTACGCAACGCGATAATCGGAAAGTGGATTTTGAGACCAGGTATGTCTCTTGTCTAATCTTGTGAGGGGGAAATTACCCCATAGGGATTAAATTGAATGATTGTTGCTAATTGCGGGGGCTACGTATGCAAGAGGTGACGAGAGTCCGTGCGTATCAACTATTAATGCTAAAGTCCGGGTAGTTTATGACTCAAAGCATGAATTACTTGTGTAAACTGTATTCTTTGTTTAATTAATATTAATTATTATATATGAATATATTGTGAATTGTTCGATAAAGATATTAAAGGATTGAAATATCATATGCTTGATTTTCTGTTTAAATTAATTAATTGATTAAAGAAATTATTCTTCCTCCCGAATTTATCTTATAATAAATATACTCTCCTTCCGGAGGCACATAAGAAAATGTCCTCCTTTCTTGTGGAGCGGGCCGAACGCCTCGGCAGGATAGATGCATCTATGGATCGCGCCGCACGTCCTTCGGCAGTGTACACGACACTCTGGATTGGGTCGTACGTCCTCGGTAGAAATCGTGCTTAATAATAATAATTACACGTACTTAAATAGTTATTTCAGCTTGCGAAGCTAATTGATAAATTGAAAAATCTTTGGAATTTAATGAATTATTATTCTTGCTTATTAAAGAATTAATTGTTATTCCGGTAAATGATATTTAATTGATAAATTGGAAATTATTTGAATTGAAGGAATTTAATTAATATACCGAGGATTGTTGCATTTGAAGGAATATGATTATTTTCGCTGATTAAACAAAATTATTTTAAATTATGTAAATTATGTTGATTTAAGTATCCTAGTTGTATTTCCATTATTATTATTGACCCATAGTGGGTGTCAAAGTCGGCCATCTCGTCTCTACCACTTCGAGATTAGGCTTGATACTTACTGGGTACACGTTATTTAAGTACTCATACTACACTTGCTGCACTTTTTGTGTAGGACCTGAGGCAAGTACTAGTGGGGGACCTATCGTCTTACACCCACGCTATTCAGGGACATAATGGTGAGCTGTCTTTCTGAGTCGTTCTGTAGCTACTAGTGTCTTTCCTTATATTTTTCATTATGTCTATTTTATTTCAGACAATATTTGAGGTTTTGTATAATCTACTAGATACTCATACACTTGTGACACTAGGTCTTGGCACACACATTGGTAGAATTTGATTTTTATTATTTTCTTGATTTTAAATTTTGTCAATATATGCTTAATTTATTTACTTAGCTTGCCTATATGTAGTGTTGCGCGCCATTACGACCTATAGGTGAAATTGGGTCGTAACACCTCTCATCAGTGATGAGGACATACTATGTGGAAGGGTACCTGCATGACTCTACCCTTGGTCTTTCTGATCTCCTTAGAGGTTTGAGGTTGTTCTTCTCCCTGAGTGGGGTGCTCCACTTGCTCGACACCATTATCAAGTTTCTCCTCCTACTAAATAATCTCATCAGTTTGCTGTCACGACCCAATTTCACCTATAGTTCATGATGGCGCCCAACACTACAACTAGGCAAGCTTACTAATAAATTAAGCATTTATTGATAAAATTTAAAACCAAGAAAAATAATAAAATACCAAATTCTACCAAAGTGTGTGCCAAGACCTGGTGTCACAAGTGTATGAGCATCTAGTAGATTATTCAAAACCTCAAATACTGATTGAAATAAAAATAGATAGAATGAAAAATATAAGGAGAGAGACTGGTAGCTGCAGAACGGCTCAGAAAGGCAGCTCACCACTATGCCCCTGGATAATGTGAGTGTAAGACGATAGGTCCCCCACTAGTACTTACCTCAGGTCCTGCACAAAAAGTGCAGCATGTGTAGTCTGAGTACGTAAGCAACGTGTACCCAGTAAGTATCAAGCCTAATCTCAAAGTTGTAGAGACGAGATGACCGACTTTAACACCCACTAAGGGTCAATAATAATAATTGAAATAAAATTAGAAAATCTGAATAAGCATGATTCCCAGAATTTATAATAATTTATTTAACTAGCAGAAATAATCACATTTATTCAAATGCAACAATTATCAATATATTAATTAAATTCCTTCAATTCAAATAATTTCCAATTTATCAATTAATCTCATTTACAGGAATAACAATTAATTCCGTAACAAGCAGGAATACTAATTCATTAAATTTCAAGGATTTTTTAATTTATCAATTAGCTTCGCAAGCTGAAATAAACTATTATAGTATTGTGTAACTATTATTATTAAGCACGATTTCTGTCGAGGACGTACGGCCCGATCCAGAGTGTCGTGTACACTGCCGAGGGACGTGCGTCACGATCCATAGATGCATCTATTATGCCGAGGCATTCGACCCGCTCCACAAGAAAGGAGGACATTTTCTTATGTACCTCCGGAAAGAAAGTATATTTATTAAGATCAATTCGGGAGGATGAATAATTACTTTTAACAATTAATTAATTTAAACAGCAAATTAAGCATATGAGATTTCCATCCTTTAATATCTTCCCTAACAATTCACACACACACACTCTCTCTCTCTCTCTCTCTCTCTCTCTCTCTCTATATATATATATATATATATATATATATATATATCAAATAATTTAATTAAATAAAGAATACAATTTACACAAGTAATTCATGCTTTTGAGTCCTAAACTACCCGGACTTTAGCATTAATAGTAGCTACGCACGGACTCTCGTCACCTCGTGCATACGTAGCCCGTACAATTAACAACAATTATTAATTTAAATCACTTATGAGATAATTTTCCCCTCACAATATTAGACAAGAGACTTACCTCGTCTTGCTCCAATTTAATCCACTAGAAAGCCCTTTCCACAATTATCCAACTCTTTCTGGCTTGAATCTAGCCAAAATAATTCGATACAATCACTAAAAATTATAGAAATCAATTCTATAAAAAAATACTATATTTTCAATAAAAATTTCGAAATTAATTAAAAATTCGTCCGTGGGACCCACGTCTCGGAATCCGGCAAATGTTACGAAATATGAGCGCCCACTCAACCACGAGTCTACCCATACCAAAATTACTAAATTCCGCTAACAATTCAGCCCTCAAATCCTTAAATCTATCCTAGAGGGTTTTCAAACTTTCCCCATTCAATTCACCAATTAAATGATAAAAACAGTGATGGATTTGGGTAATTTAACTAATATTTAGTTAAGAACACTTACCCCGTTGTTTTCTCTGAAAATATCCCAAATATCGTCCAAATCCGAGCTCCAAATTATTAAAAATGGAAAATGGGAAACTCTCTCCCCAGTGATTCCTTCTACGCGATCGCGAACTTCCTCACGCGATCGGGTAGCACAGATTTTTACTTCCCAGAAAATAACCCTATGCGATGCATAAAGACCCACCCGATCACGATGCACTGACTCCGCAACACTACGTGATCGCGAGCCTCCTCACGTGATCACGAAGCATTAAGCGCGTGGTCAGCTTCTGCTTCGTTTCCTCTTCGCGAATGCGGCCTTAGCCACGCGTTCGCATAGCACAAATGAATCCAACCTACGCAATCACGGACTTTCCCTCGCGATCGCATAGAACAAATTCTCAGCTGCCCATTTAAGCATACACGATCGCGTATAAGGAAATCAAAAGAAAATTTCCAGCAACTATTAGCAATGTTCCAAAAGCCAAAAATGATCCGTTAGCTGTCCGAAACTCACCCGAGCCCCTCCGGACCTCAACCAATTATACCAACAAGTCCCAAAATATCATACGAACTTAGTCGAACCCTCAAATCATACCAAACAACGCTGAAACCACGAATCATCCTCCAATTCAAGCTTCATGAAACTTAGGATTTTCCAACTTCTACATTCGATGTTGAAACCTATCAAATCAAGTCCGATTGACCTCAAATTTTGCACACAAGTCATAAATGACATAACGGAGCTATGAAAATTTTGGGAACTGGATTCCGACCCCGATATAAAAAAGACAACTCTCCGGTCAAACTTCCAAACTTAAATTCTTGTTTTAGCCATTTCAAGCCTAATTTAACTACGGACTTTCAAATAAAATTCTGAACACGCTCCTAAGTACAAAATCACCATACGAAGATATTGGAACCGTCAAATCCCGATTCCAGGGTCGTTTTCTCAAAAGGTTGATCAAAGTCAAACTCGCTCTTTTAAGGCTAACTTAAGGAACCAAGTGTCCCCATTTCAACCCAAACGCTTCCAAATCCCGAACCAACCATCCCCGCAAGTCAATAATCATTAAAAGCACATACAAGAAATTTTATTTTAGGGAAAGGGGTTCTAAAAGTTAGAATGACCGGTTGGGTCATTGCATTCTCCACCTCTTAAACAAACATTCGTCCTCGAAAGGATTTAGAATAATACATGGAGTGCTAAATAAGTGTGGATATTTCCTCCGCATGTCCTCCTCGGCCTCCCAAGTCGCTTCCTCGACTGGTTGGCCCCTCCACTGGACCTTTACTGCAGAAATCCTCTTGGACCTCAACTGGCGAACTTGTTTATCAACAATGGCAAATGGCTCTTCTTCATAGCCCAAACTCTTATCTAGCTGAACTATGCTGAAGTCCAACACATGTGATAGGTCAGCATGATACATACGGAGCATAGATACATGGAAAATCGGATGAACTCCCGATAGACTAGGAGGCAATGCGAGCTCATAAGCAACCTCCCCAACTCATCTCAACACCTCAAATGGGCCTATAAACCTTGGGCTCAACTTGCCTTTCTTCCCGAATCACATAATTCCCTTCATAGGCGAAACTTTTAAGAGAACTTTTTCACCTACCATAAAGGATAAATCACGCGCTTTCTGATCCGCGTAACTCTTCTATCTTGACTGTGCTGTATGAAGTCGCTCCTGAATCAACTTTACCTTTTCCAGGGAATCCTTTACCAAATCAGTATCATATAACTTAGCCTCACCGGGCTCAAACCATCCGATAGGTGAACGACATCGACGACCATGTAAAGCCTCAAATGGAGCCATCTCGACGCTGGATTGGCAACTATTATTATAAGCAAACTTGGACAAACGTAGGAAACAATCCTACTGACCTCCAAAGTCAATCACATATAACATGAGCATATCCTCCAAAATTTGAATTGTCCGCTCTCACTGCCCGTCGGTCTGCGAATAAAAAGTTGTGTTGAGCTCTACACGGGTCCCTAATTCACTATGTACTGCTCTCCAGAAATGTGAAGTAAACTGAGGGCCTCTATCTGATATGATAAAAATTGGCACACCGTGCAACCGAACTATCTCTTGAATATAAACTTGGGCCAACCTCTCTGAAGTATACGTAGTCACAATAGGAACAAAACGTGCCGACTTGGTCAACCTGTCAACAATGACCCGAACTGCATCAAACTTTCGCAAGGTCCGCGGAAACCTAACTACAAAATCCATAGTAATTCGTTCCTATTTCCACTATGGTATAGTCATCTGCTGAAGTAGGCTACCTAGCCTCTGGTTCTCATAATTAACTTGCTGGCAATTTAGACACCTAGCTAGATACTCAACTATGTCCTTTTTCATTCATCGCCACCAATAATGCTGCCTCAAGTCACGATACATCTTCGTAGCACCTGGATGAATAGAATACCGAGAACTGTGTGCCTCTTCCAAGATCGTTTTCCTCAGTTTATCCACATTAGGAACACACAGACGATCTTGGAGTCGCAGAACACCATCTGCACCAATAGTGACTTCCTTGGCACCACCTCGTAGTACTGTTTCTCGAAGATCCATTAAGTGTGGATCATCATACTGGCGAGCCTTGATCTGCTCAAATAGCGAAGACTGAGCTACGACACATGCCAGAACTCGACTGGGCTATGAAATATCTAGCCGCACAAGTCTGTTAGCCAAGGACTGAATATCCGAGGCTAATGGCCTTTCCTCTGCTGAAATGAAAGTCAAACTACCCATACTCTCCGCCTTCCTGCTCAAGTCATCTGCAACTACATTTGCTTTACCTTGATGATATAGGATCATAATATCATAATCTTTTAGTAACTCCAACCATCTGCGCTGCCTTAAATTTAGGTCCCTCTGCTTGAACAAATGCTGCAAACTGTTATGATCAGTATAAACTTCACAGGACACCCCATAAAGATAATGCCTCCAAATCTTAAGAGCGTGAACAATCACAGCTAACTCCAAATCATGTACCGGATAATTCTTTTCGTGGGGCTACGTAAAGCATATGCAATAACTCGCCCTTCCTGCATTAATACACAACCCAAACCAACGCGACAATACACTGTATACATTCCTGAACCGGAAGGTAACACTAACACTAGTGCTATAGTCAATGTTGTCTTGAGCTTCTGAAAGCTTGACTCACAATCATCGGACCATCGGAACTGAACAACCCTCTGGGTTAATTTGGTGAAAGGTGCTGCAATAGATGAAAAACCTTCAACGAATCGACGATAATAACCTGCTAAACCCAGAAAACTCCTGATCTCAGTTGCGGAAGTGGGTCGATGCAAATTCTGAACTACCTCAATCTTTTTGGGATCAACTTTGATACCCTCGCCCATTACAATATGTCCCAGAAAAGCTACAGACTCAAGCCAGAACTCACATTTAGAGAACTTAGCATATAGTTTTTGTTCCCACAATGTCTGAAGCACTACTCTCATATGCTGCTCATGCTCCTCCTTACTGCGTGAGTAGATCAAAAAGTCATCAATGAAGACAATGACAAATGAATCAATATATGGCCTGAATACCCTGTTCATAAGATCCATAAACGCTGCCGGGGTATTAGTTAAATCGAAAGACATTACCAGAAACTCATAATGACCATATGTAGTACGGAAGTAGTTTTCGGAACAACCGAATCTCGAATCTTCAACTGATGATACTCCGACCTCAAGTCGATCTTAGAGAACACCCTATAATCCTGCAACATGTCAAATAAGTCATCAATATGCGACAACAGGTACTTATGGATATTTGCTCCTCCCAAGTCACTTCCTCGACTGGTTGGCCTCTCCACTGGACCTTTACTGCAGAAATCCTCTTGGACCTCAACTGGTGAACTTGTTTATCAACAATGGCAAATGGATCTTCTTCATAACCCAAACTCTTCTCTAGATGAACTGTGCTGAAGTCCAACACATGTGATAGGTCGGCATGATACTTCCGGAGCATAGATACATGGAAAATTGGATGAACTCCCGATAGACTGGGAGGAAATGTAAACTCATAAGAAACCTCTCCAAGTCGTCTCAACACCTCAAATGGGCCTATTAATATTGGGATCAACTTGCCCTTCTTCCCAAATCTCATAATCCCCTTCAACGGCGAAACCTTCAAGAGAAATTTTTCACCTACCATAAATGATAAATCACGCGCTTTCTGATCTACGCAGCTCTTCTGTCTGGACTGTGCTGTACAAAGTCGCTCCCGAATCAACTTTACCTTTTCCAAGGCATCCTTCACCAAATCAGTACCATATAACTTAGCCTAACCAGGCTCAAACCATCCGATAGACGAACGACATCGCCGACCATATAAAGCCTCAAATGGAGCCTTCTCGATGCTGGATTGGTAACCGTTATTATAAGAAAACTTGGCCAAAGGCAAGAAACGATCCCACTGGCCTCCAAAGTCAATCACACATGCCCTGAGCATATCCTCCAAAATCTGAATTATCCGCTCTGACTGCCCGTTGGTCTGCGGATGAAAGGCTGTGCTGAGCTCTACACGGGTCCCCAACTCACTCTGTACTGCTTTCCATAAATGTGAAGTAAACTGAGGACCTCTATCCGATATGATAGAAATTGGCACACCGAGCAACCGAACTGTCCCCTCAATATAATACGTAGCCACAACAGGAATAAAATGTGCCGACTTAGTCAACCTGTCAACAATGACCCAAACTGCATCAAACTTCTGTGGAAACCCAACTACAAAGTCCATAGTGATGCGTTCCCATTTCCACTCTGGTATAGTCATCTGCTGAAGTAGGCCACCTAGCCTCTGTAACTTGCTGGCAATTTAGACACCTAGCTACATACTCAACTATATCCTTTTTCATTCTACGCCACCAATAATGCTGCCTCAAGTCACGATACCTCTTCGTAGCACCTGGATGAATAAAATACCGAGAACTGTGTGTTTCCTCTAGGATCTTTTTCCTCAGTCCATTCATATTAGGAACACATAGACGATCCTGGAGTCGCTGAACACCTTTCGCTCCAATAGTAACTTCCTTGGCACCACCCCATAATACCGATCGTCATACTAACGAGCCTTGATCTGCTCAAATAGTAAAGACTGAGCTACAACACATGCAAGAACTCGGCTGGGCTCTGAAATGTCCAACCTCACAAGTCGGTAAGCCAAGGATTGAATATCCAAAGCTAATGGCCTCTCCTCTACTGAAATGAAAGCCAAACTACCCATACTCTCCGCTTTCCTACTCAAGGTGTCTGCAACCACATTTTCTTTTCCCATATGATATAGGATAGTAATATCATAATTTTTAGTAACTCAAGCCATCTGCGTTATCTTAGATTTAGGTCCCTCTACTTGAACAAATGCTGCAAACTGCGATGATCAGTGTAAACTTCACAAGACACCCCATTAAGAAAATGCCTCCAAATCTTTAGAGCACGAACACTCGCAGCTAACTCCAAATCATGCACTGGATAATGCTTCTCGTAGGGCTTCAGCTGACGTGAAGCATATGCAATAACTCGCCCTTCCTACATTAATACACAACCCAAACCAACACGTGAAGCGTCGCAATACACTGTATCCATGCCCAAACCGTAAGGCAACACTAACACTGGTGCTGTAGTCAATGCTGTCTTGAGCTTCTGAAAGCTCACTTCACAATCATCGGGCCATCAGAACGGAGCACCCTTCTAGGTTAATTTTGTCAAAGGTGCTGCAATAGACAAAAATCCCTCTACGAACCGACAATAATAACCTGCTAAACCTAGAAAGCTCCTTATCTCAGTCGACGAAGTGGGACAATGCTAATTCTGAACTGCCTCATTTTTTCTGGGATCAATCTACTACCATCACTTGATACAATATGCCCCAAAAATGCTACAGACTCTAGCGAAAACTCACATTAAGAGAACTTAGCATATAGTTTTTGTTCCTGCAATGTCTGAAGCACTACTCTCATATGCTGCTCATGCTCCTCCTTACTGCGCGAGTAGATCAAAATGTCATCAATGACAAATGAATCAATATATGGACTAGATACCATGTTCATCAGATCCATAAACGCTGCCGGGGCATTAGTTAAACCGAAAGACATTACCAGAAACACATAATGACCATATCTAGTAAGGAAAGCAGTTTTGGGAACATCTGAATCTCGAATCTTCAACTGATGATACCCCGACCTCAAGTCGATCTTAGAGAACACCCTAGCACCCTGAAACTGGTCAAATAGATCATCAATACACGACAACGGGTACTTGTTCTTAATAGTGACTTTGTTCAATTGGCGATAATCAATACACATTTGCATTCTGCCATCCTTCTTCTTCACAAATAATATCGGTGCACCCCAAGGCGATACACTCGGTCTGATGAACCCTTTGGCTAGTAACTCTTCAAGTTATTCTTTTAACATTTTCAATTCTTTCGGAGCCATGTGATATGGTGGGATAGATATAGGCTGAGTATCTGGAGCCAAGTCAATACAGAAATCAACATCACGATCAGGTGGAATACCTGGAAGATCTGAAGGAAATACTTCGGAGAACTCCCAAACTACATGAAATGAATCAATAGCCGGAGTCTCTGCAGTAGTATCCCAAACATAGGCTAGATAAGCCAAACAACCCTTCTCAACCATATGTTGAGCCTTTATAAAAGAAATAACTCGATTAAAAGAACTAACAAATGAACCTTTCCACTCCAGCCTAGGCAAGGATGGAATAGCCAAGGTAACACTTTTGGCATGACAATCTAGAATAGCATGATATGGAGATAACCAGTCCATACCCAGAATAATTTTAAAATCGGTCATCTCGAGCAATAAGAGATCTGCTCTAGTTTTATAACCATAGAATGTAATAACACAAGATCGGTAGATCCGGTTCACAATAACAGAATTGCCTACAAGAGTGGACACATAAACAGGAGATTCAAGGACTCACGAGAAACACCCAGGAATGGAGCAAATAGAGATGACACATATGAATACGTGGATCCTGGATCAAATAATACTGAGGCATCCTTGCCGCAAACAGAAATAATACCTGTAATCACAGCATCTGAGGCCTCTACATCTGGTCTAGCCGTAAAAGCATAGAATTGAGCTAGAGCGCTAACTGGTTGGTCTCCGCCTGGATGACCTCCACCCCTAGGACGACCCCTACCCACCTGTCCTCCACCTCTTGGTGGTCAGACTACTGGTGGAGAAACTGGTCAGGTAAGCATAGGCTACTAACCCTGCTGTACTGGTTTACCCCGAAGCCTGGGGAAAAATCTCCGCATGTTACTGGGATCCCCGCACTCGTAACAACTCTTCGGTGCAATGGGCTGCTGACTAAGAGTATGGCCCTGGTGAACTGAATACCCACTGGGAGGACCCTGAATATCTGGTGGGCGGTAGGAACACTCTGGTATAGCACTGGGATAAGCTCGCACTGGAACACACCCCGATGAGGTGATGGTGCTAGATATGGGGGCCTGCTGGACTGCCCTCTCATGAACTGACCTTTCCCCCCAGATGGAACATCTCTGAACTCTCCAGAGTACCTGAACCGCTTATCTCTCATAATCTACTCCCGGCTCCACTGACGCACACCCTTAATCCTTCGGGCTATCTCTACAACTAGCTCATAAGAAGTACCCATCTCAACCTCTCGAGCCATAGTGGCATGAATGTCAGTATGTAAACCAGCTACAAACCTCTGCACTCTCTTCGCCTCAGTAGGGAGTATCATAAGTGCATGGCGAGATAATACAGAGAACCTCGCCTCATAATCAGTCACTGACATCTGACTCTGCTGGAGCTGCGCAAACTGAAACCGCAACTCTTTCATCTGGGAGGGTGGAATACACATGTCCAGGAAGATACGGGTGAACCTGTCCCAAGTTATCGGAGGAGAATCTGCTCGTCTGCTAAGAACATAAGACTGCCACCATCTACGGGCTCTGCCTTTTAGCTGAAAAGTAGCAAAGTCTACCCCAAGAGACTCCAATATCCTCATGTTATACAGTCTATCCTTGCACCGATCAATGAAATCCTGGGGATCCTCATGTCGCTCACCCCCAAAAATAGGAGGATGTAGTCTAGTCCATTTGTCCAATAGTTTTTGCGGATCAACAGCTATAGCTGGCCTGGTCTCAGGTGTAGCTGCTGCTACTGGCTGGGCTCCACCCACAGGTAGTGCACCCTGGGTCTGCTATACAGCAGTTGCATGTCCATGAGCCTGTCCGGTAGGGGTCTGTGCTCTCCCTCACGCCCGAGATGTGGCTGGGTCTGTCGGAAATATACCGGCCTAAGTCATATTGTCCATGAACCGTAACATACGACCCATGACATCCTGAAATCCCGGTGCAGATGTGAAATCCACCGGAGTTGGCTCTACCACAGACACCTCATCCTATTCCTCAATAGTGGGGTTCTCTGCTAGACCCACTGGCGGCATAACTGGAACGGTCCTGGGACGTCCTCGCCCTCTACCACGGGCTGGAGCCCTCCCTCAGCCTCTGCCTCGACCAGTAGCAACTGAGGGAGTCGCTCTTCCCTGGTCCGGAACCTCATTCGAGCACGTTCTCACCATCTGTGAGAGAATAAGAGAAGGATATTTAGTACCACATTAATTGTACGATGGAATATGAAGAAATGTAGTTTCGTAACACCCTATAGCCTCTCGAAGATAAGTACAGACGTCTCCGTACCGATCCGCAAGACTCTATTAGGTCTGCTCATGACTTGTGAGACCTACGTGAACCTAGTGCTCTGATACCATATTGTCATGACCCAATTTCACCTACAGATTGTGATGGCGCCCAATACTACAGCTAGACAAGCCAACTAATAAATTAAGCATATATTGATAAAATTTAAAACCAAGAAAAATAATAAAACACCAAATTCTACCACTGTGTGTGCCAAGACCTGGTGTCACAAGTGTATGAGCATCTTGTAGAATATATAAAATCTCAAATACTGTCTGAAATAAAAATAGACAGAATGAAAAATACAAGGAGAGACACAGGTAGCTGCAGAATGGCTGCTCACAACTATGCCCCTGGATAACGTAGGTGTAAGACTATAGGTCCCCCACTAGTACTTGCCTCAGGTCCTGCACAAAAAGTGCAGCATGTGTAGTATGAGTACGTAAGAAACGTATACACAGTAAGTATCAAGCCTAATCTCGAAGTGGTAGAGACGAGATGGCCGACTTTGACACTCACTAAGGGTCAATAATAATAATTGAAATGAAATTAGAATATCTAAATCAACATGATTCACAGAATTTACAATAATCTATTTAACCAGCAGAAATAATCCCATTCCTTCAAATGCAACAATTCTCAATATATTAATTAAATTCCTTTAATTCAAATAATTTCTAATTTATCAATTAATCTCATTTACAGGAATAACAATTAATTCCTTAACAAGCAGGAATAATAATCCATTAAATTCCAAGTATTCTCCAATTTATCATTTAGCTTCGCAAGAAAGGAGTATCGTGTACACTGCCGAGGGACGTGCGACACGATCCATATATGCATCTATCATGCCGAGGCGTTCGGCCCGCTCCACAAGAAAGGATGACATTTTCTTATGTACCTCCGGAAAGAAAGTATATTTATTATGATCAATTCGGGAGGATGAATAATTTATTTTAACAATTAATTAATTTAAACAGAAAATTAAGCATATGGGATTTCCATCCTTTAATATCTTCCCTAACTATTCACACAATATATATATATATATATATATATATATATATATATATATATCAAATAATTTAATTAAATAAAGAATACAATTTACACAAATAATTCATGCTTTTGAATCCTAAACTACCCAGACTTTAGCATTAGTAGTAGCTACGCACGGAATCTCGTCATCTCGTGCGTACGTATCCCCCACAATTAACAACAATTATTAATTTAAATCACTTATGAGGTAATTTTTCCCTCACAAGATTAGACAAGAGACTTACCTCGTCTTGCTCCAATTTAATCTACTAGAAGGCCCTTTCCACGATTATCCAACTCTGTCTCGCTTGAATCTAGCAAAAATAATTCGATACAATCGCTAAAAATTGTAGAAAATAATTCTATAAGAAAATACTACATTTTCAATAAAAATTCCGAAATTGGTTAAACATTTGTCCGTGGGACCCACATCTCAGAATCCGGCGAATGTTACAAAATATGAACGTCCACTCAACCACGAGTCTACCCATACCAAAATCACTAAATTCCGCTAACAATTCGGCCTTCAAATCCTCAAATCTATCCAAGAGGGTTTTCAAACTTTCCCCACTCAATTCACCAATTAAATGATAAAAACAGTGATGGATTCGGGTAATTTAACTAATATTGAGTTAAGAATACTTATCCCGTTGTTTTCTCTGAAAATCTCCCAAACATCGTCCAAATCTGAACTCCAAATCGTTAAAAATGAAAAATGGGACGAACTCCCATTTTCACAACTTAAACTCTCTGCCCAGTGATTCCTTCTATCGCGAACTTCCTCATGCGATCGCCTAACACAAATTTTTACTGTCCAAAAAATAACCCTACGCGATCGCGATACACTGACTCCGCAACACTACGCGATCGCGAGCCTACTCATGCGATCGCGAAGCATTAAGCGCGTGGTCACCTTCTGCTTCGTTTCCTCTTCGCGAACGCGACATTAGCCACGCGTTCGCATTGTACAACTGAATCCAACCTACGCGATCGCAGACTTGCCCACGCGATTGCATAGAACAAATTCTCGGCTGTCCATTTAAGCATACGCAATCACAACCCAATCCACGCGATCGCGTATAAGGAATTGAGAAGAAAATTTCCAGCACCTATCAACAATGTTCCAAAAGCCAAAACTGATCCGTTAGCCGTCCGAAACTCACTCGAGCCCCTCGGGACCTCAACCAATTATACCACAAGTCCCAAAACATCATACGAACTTAGTCGAACCCTCAAATCACACCAAACAACGCTAAAACCATGAATCATCCTCCAATTCAAACTTAATGAAACTTACGATTTTCCAACTTCTACATTCGATGTTGAAACCTATCAAATCAAGTCCGATTGACCTCAAATTTTGCACACAAGTCATAAATGACATAACAGAGCTATAAAATTTTTCAAAACTTAATTTCGACCCAGATATCAAAAAGTCAACTCCCCGATCAAACTTCCAAACTTAAATATTTGTTTTATCCATTTCAAGTCTAATTTAACTACGGACTTCTAAATAAAATTCCGAACACGCTCCTAAGTCCAAAATTACCATATGGAGCTATTGGAACCGTCAAATCCCGATTCTGGGGTCATTTTCTCTAAATGTTTGCCCTTTTAAGGCTAACTTAAGGAACCAAATGTCCCGATTTCAACCCAAACGCTTCAAAATCCTGAACCAACCATCCCGCAAGTCAATAATCATTAAAAGCACATACGGGAAGTTTTATTTTAGAGAACGGGGTTCTAAAATTTAAATTGACCGGTTGGGTCATTACAGTTGCTCCCCCTTTTCGGCAACCTCGTCGGTCCTACTTTCTTCACTTGTGGGATTGTTAAGAGTTGAAGGAATAGTAACAAGGTTAGGAATTTGTCACGACCCAAAATTCCACCACAGACGTCGTGATGACACTTAATCTCTAAGACTAGGTAAGCCAATTATAATTACATTTCAAGCCAATTTTGTTTTTTGAATATGAATTAATACAAGTATCGAAACCAACAACAGGAACAAATATGAAAATCTCCCAAGATTGGTAATACAGAGTCACAGACTCTAACTGAATACATGAAATGATCTCAAGGATCGAATACTCAATACTGTTTGATTAATAATTAATAGTACAATTAAATGAAAAGACTCCAAGGAACTGCGACGACCAAGCAACTCTATCTTGAATCCTTGCGATCACACTTTAACTCTGTCCGCGTCCTATAGCTCCAATACCTGTCTCTGCACAAAAATATGCAGAAGTGTAGTATGAGTACACCACAGTTGGTATGCAGTAAGTATCAAGACTAACCTCAGTGGAGTAGTGACGAGGTACAGTCAAGACACTCACTGGTCTAATAACATGTGCAATATAGTATACAAAATAATACTGGAAAATAACTAGCAATGATAACAACAAAATTAACCAGTGGTATAACAACAATGCGACAAGAACATCATAATTATTGCTCAGACGAATAAGGAACACAAGTATAACCAATTAATCAAGTCCTTCAAATAAAAATTCTTTCGCCTATATAATTCTCAAATAATAATCTTTAGGATATAATACTTTCTAATAAATATATTTTTCAAGTAAAAGTCACCATGTGGCACCTCATTTCACAATCAAAACAATTACGGGTCTCAGCCCACTTTCATATTTTTCCACGGCGCCTCGTGCCCATATTTCTATCACCATCACACAGACGACTCACGTGTCAAAATATCAATGTATATAAGATCCACACGATCAATTTATTTTCACTAAAGTAAGGTTAAAAATCTTTAAATCAAGTAAGAAATCAACAAAGGAATGAATTTATTTTAGAAATCATTTAGGTGAAGAAAATGGCGTTTAATGAAGCATCCGATGACTACTAATTTAGATATAAAATTTATTAGATTAAAACATCATAGCAATTCTTTTTATTCGAAACAACTCAATTCTCAAAAACCAGTAAAAAAAATAAACATAAATCTGCAGAGTCTTGTTCAAAGAGCCAAAGACAACACAATACAACAAGGAATACAAAACACATAATAAAATTAAATAATACATCACGGAAGAACACAAGAGTTTATATATCACAGATAAACAAAATAACCAAAAGCAAGTGCATCCATAGACAAATATCAACAAAAGGGCACTCCCGAGGTACCGCCTCGTAGTCTCAAAAGTAAATATGCAAGACAGGGGGGATATCCCGAGGTACCGCTTCGTAGACCCATAAGTAAATTACAATACAGGGGGATCTCCCGGAATACCGTTCCGCAGTCCCAAAGTAAATATGCAAGGCAGGGGGATCTCCCGTAATATCGTTCCGTAGTCCCAAAATAAATATGATTTCAACAACTACACATCAAGTGCTCACATATCACAAATGGCTCATCAAGTGCTCAAATATACAACATATCACAAATTGCACATCGAGTGCTCAAATATTTCAACTTGCCACAGAAATCAACAATACATCATTTTCCACAATAAGGAACTCATGGCTCGACCATAATGTGCACATAAATGCACATAAATTCAAGGTGGAAATCACACCAAATCATTATAGAAAAACAATTTCAACAAACAAGGATCTATGCATGACAAATAGATGATTTAATAAGTGTCAATAATTTCCAACTTAATACATACGGGTGTCTAAGAATTTTAATCAACAGAATTTGCACATATAAACCAAGTACGTACTCATCACCTCACGTACATGGTTTTTAATTACACAATTTATACATAATACTCAATGCCTAAGGGGTATTTTCCCCACTCGAGGTTAAGCAAGACACTTACCTTTTTGAAGTTATGCCGATACTCCAAAATAGCCTTCGTGCTTGAATTGTCCTCCGGACAGCTCAAATATATCCAAATTAATTGTATAACTTCATTAAAATTCATCGGAAACAATTTCGGATAATAATACACAACTAAAACTTTATTCCAAAAAATCAACAAAAGTCAACGCGGGGCCCGCCCCCGGAACCTCACATAATTTTCATGAAATCCGAATACCCATTCCGATACGGGTTCAACCATACTAATTTTATCGAATTCCAATAACAACTCGACTTCCAAATCTTAAATTTTTGCTTTTGGAAGATTTTACAAAAATCTTGATTTTTCCTCCATTAAATCCGAATTAAATGATGGATATAACCATGGATTTATGAAATATAATCATTTTTGGATATGGAATACTTACCCAGGTCGAAGTCGTGAAGAACTCCTCCAAAATCTCCCCAAAATCGAGCTCCAAAAATTCCAAAGCGAAATGCCAAAAATGACCAAGTTCAATCCTTATGTTTCTGCCCAATTTCGCACATGCAGACATTTTAGTCGCACCCGTGAGCTCGCTTTTGCGATGCCCAATGACCACTGCCCTCTCGCATCTGTGGAGGAGTTCCGCTTCTGTGGTCTCGCAGCTGCGGGATAATTTTTGCACCTGCGACCACTGCCCAGGCCTGCTCCTTTCGCTTTTGCGACGTCAATCTCGTATATGCGATGGTGCATCTGCGATCAATTTCATCGCAGATGCGATGACACCAGTGGTAGATTTCCAACAGTTCCTTCAAGTACAATTTTGGTCCGTTTAACCATCCGACACTCACCTGAGACCCCTGGGACCTCAACCAATTATACCAACATGTCCCAAAATACAATACGAACTTAGTCGAGGCTTCAAACCACGTCAAACAACGCCGAAATTACAAATCGCGCATCGAATCGAATTATAAGTTTTCAAACCCTCCAACTTCTATATTTTGCACCAAAACATATCAAATCAATACAGAATGACTTCAAATTTTGTACACAAGTAATAATTGACGTAATGGAGCTATTCCTATTTCCTGAATCAAAATACAAGCTCATTATAAAACATTCACCCTTCAGTAGGATTTTTCAAAAATCTTCTATTTTCAACTTTCGCCAAAATGTATCGAATTATCCTACAGACTTCCAAATCCGAATCCAGACATACATAGAAGTCCGAAATCACCATACAGAGTTATTGACATCGTCAGAATTCCATTCCGGAGTCGTTTACTCAAAAGTCAACTCTCCGGTCAACTCTTTCCATTTAATCTTCTAAATAAGAATTGTTCTTTTAATTTACTTCCGAATCTTCCGAGAATCAAACTCGACCACACCCCCGGGTCATAATATATATTGTGAAGCTGCTAGAGATCTTAAGTCACTGAACGAGGCATAAATTCTTAAAATGATCGATTGGGTCGTTACAGATGCAAAAGCTCAAATTCCAAATTCAACAATTTTCGCACGACATGAATGAAAGAAATGGAAATTTCCTAAAAGTTATGTAGCCTCTCGAAGATAAGTACAGACGTCTCCATTCCAATCCGCAAGAATCTACTAAGCTCGTTTGTGACTCGTAGAACCTATGAACCTAGGGCTCTGATACCAACTTGTTACGACACAAAATCCCACCACAAGCGTCGTGGTGGCACTTAGTCTCTAAGACTAGGTAAGCTGATTACAATTACATTTCAAGCCATTTGTTTTTTAATATGAATTAATACAAATGTCGAACCCAACATCGGAAACAAATATGAAAATCTCCCAAGACTGGTAATACTGAGTCACGAACTCTAACTGAATACACGAAATGATCTTAAGGATCGAATACTCAATATTGTTTGAATAATAATTAATAGTACAATAAAATGGAAAGACTCCAAGGAACTACGACGACCAAGCAGCTCTACCTTGAATCCTTGCGATCACACTTTAACTTTGTCCGAGTCTGATAGCTCCAATACATGGCTCTGCACAAAATTGTGCAAAAGTTTAGTATGAGTACACTACGGTCGGTACCCAGTAAGTATCAAGACAAACCTCAACGGAGTAGTGCCGAGATACAGTCAAGACACTCACTAGTCTAATAACCTCTGCAATATAGTATATAAAATAATAGGAAACAAATAACAATAATGGGAACACTAATCAACCAGTGATATGCACATCAGGGCAATAATAACACCATTAATATTGCTCAACAAATAATAAATACAAGTACACCCAATTAAATCAAGTCCTTCAAATATAAATCTTTCGCCTATATGCTTCTCAAATAATACTCTTCAGGATATAATACTTTTCAATAAATATATTTTGAATATACTCCCTTCAAATAAATAAGTTTCAAATATAATTCATTCAAATCAATCCTTTTCAATTATAATTCCTTCAAAAAATATCTTTCAAATAAAAGTCACCATGTGACACCTCATTTCAAAATCATAAAGTACGAGTCTCAACCCAATTTCATATTTCCATGGCACCTCGTGCCAATTTCTTTATCACAACCGCACGGACAACTCACGTTCGAATATCATCATCATTTAACCACGACACCTCGTGCCCATAATTTATATCACAACTGCACGGACAATTCACCTGCCAATATCATTATTATTTACTCACATCACCTCGTACCCATATTTTATTTCATAATCCGCCTGGCAATAGCCACAGACTCCCAATTTCAACATAGGTCAGACTATTATCAAGTTTACCAAAACAACAAGATAATTTTCACAAAATATAAAAATAAACATAAGGCAAAATACCAACATCACATGAAAATCACCAACACAGTAACTCCACATCATCACATATCATCCCTGACAATAGCCACTCGTATATCTCATATATCCACCCTTATCACTCCTGTAATAGCCTCCCTTTTCCCTCCGCCCTGACAATTTCAATAGCCACCCTTATCGCTCCTATAGCCATCCTTATCGCTCCGCCCAGACAATATCCCAAAACACATAACAACAGTGAAATGTCACCCATATACCCACATAATATCAACAATGGAATGCCATCCTCATATCCTCGAAACAAATCAAATAACACAATAATTTACACGAAATATTATCACGACAACATAACAAAATCAATTCCAAAGATATAACAAATTCAATTAATTTCACAACAAATAGCCCAAGGCACCACACAATGTGTATAAAACCTCAAAACAACAACATAGATGGGAAATACTCAGTATAAGGCAAAGCCTTCATTAATCCAAATACTTGATCATTATATTAATGGCTCAGTTTAAACTTATTTCATTAATTATTTACATAGGGAGAATCCATAATGAAATTAACTTCCAAGAAATATCAAATCATTAAACTCACAGAATCCACATAAATATACAAGTAATAATCACATTAAATGGTCGTATAAAAACAAATTCAACAAACGCGAATTGAGGCATGGCAAATAGACGATTTAATAAATGTCCACATTTATCCAATTTACTACACAATATGCCTAAGATTTTAACCCAATATATTTTACACATATAAGCCCGAGTACGTACTCGTCACCTCGCGTATACGACTTTTCACATTTCACAAATGGCACATAAGACTCGATGCCTAAGTGGTAATTCTCTCACTCAAGATTAGGCAAGATACTTACCTTTTTGAAGTTATGAAGATATTCCAAAATCGCCTTCTTGCTTGAATTGACCTCCGGACACCTCAAATCCATCCAAATTAATTGTAAAACCTCATTAAAATTCATCGAAAATAATTACGGATAATAATACGTCTACTTAAAAATTTATTCCAAAACGTCAACAAAAGTCAATGCGGGGGCTCGCCTCTCGGAACCCGACATACTTTTCATGATATAAAAACACCCATTCCGATACGAGTTCAACCATACCAAATTTATCAAATTCCGATAACAACTCGATGTCCAAATCTTAATATTTTCGTTTTTGGAAGATTTTGCCAAAATCTTGATTTCTTCCATTAAAATCCGAATTAAATGATGAATATAATCATAGATTCATGCAATATCAGTACTTTAGGATATAGAACATTTATCCCAACCAAGCTTGTGAAAAACTTATAGAATCTCCCAAATCCGAGCTCCAGAAATTTCAATCGAAATGAAGAAATTACTGATTTTTGACCCCTTATGTTTCTGTCCATTTTCGCTTATGCGGACACATTTGTCGCACCTACGACCTCACTTTTGCGATCATATGTTTGCTTCTGCGAAGTCCACTGGCCACTTCCCTCTTGCACCTGCGGAAGAATTTTCGTTTCTGCGCACATTGCAAGTGCGAGAAAGTTGGCAGCTTCTGCGCAACTTGCCGCTTCTGCGGTTCTTACTGCGCTCTGCGCACGAATTGTCCCTTCTGCGGCCTTCTCCATCAGCCTTGCCCAGCTCTCTTTCACTCGCTTCTATGATGGTCGTACCTGCGCCCATAATTCCGCAGGTGCAATTCCAATAGCTGCTGCCATTTTTTAGTAGCTTCCTTCAAGTCCAATTTGCTCCGTTAACCTTCCAGAATCCACCTGAGGCCCTCGGGACTTTAACAAAATATACCAACGTGTCCAAAAATACACTACGGACTTAGTCGAGGCTTCAAATCACGTCAACCGATGCCGAAATTATGAATTGCGTATTGAATCGAATTATGAGTTTTCAATTATTCCAAATTTTATATTTTGCGCCGAAACGTATCAAATCACATTGGAATGACTTCAAATTTTTCACACAAGTTAATAATGACATAATGTAGCTATTCCAATTTCCGAAATCGAAATACGACCTGGTTATCAAAAATTCCACATTCAGTCGAACCTTTCAAAATCTTCTATTTTCTAACTTTTGCCAAAATGAGTCGAATTGCCCTACGAACTTCCAAATCCAAATATGATCATACGCCTAAGTCCGAAATCACCATATGAAGCTATTAACATCATCAAGATTCCATTTCAGGGTCGTTTGCTCAAAAGTCAACTCTCCGGTCAACTCTTTCCATTTAAACTTCTAAATAGGAATTGTTCTTCCAATTTAATTCCGAATCTTCCGAAAATCAAAATCGACCACACCCGCGGGTCATAATACATAATACGAAGCTGATCGAGACCTTAAGTCACTGAACATGGGGTCAATTCTTAAAACGACAAGTCCACGGCACCTCGTGCCATTTTCTTTATCACAACCGCACGGACAACTCACGTGCCAATATCATCATCAACCAGACACCTCATGCCCACAATTCATATCACAACTGCACAGATAATTCACATGCCAATATCATCATTATTTACTCATGGCACCTTGTCCCCACATTTTATTTCATAATCCGCATGACAATAGCCACAGACTCCCAATTTCAACATAGGTCAGACTATTATCAAGTTTACCGAAACAACAAGACAATTTGCACAAGATATAAAAATAAACACAAGAAAAATTTCCAACATCACATGAAAAACACCAACACAGTAACTCCACATCATCACATATCTTCCCCAACAATAGCCACCCTTATGTCTCCTATAGCCACCTTTTTCACCCCACCCAGATAATATCCCAACACACATAACAACAGTAAAATGCCACCCTTATACCCATATAATATCAACAAAATAAATGCCACCCTTATATCCTCAAAATAAAAACTCAAATAACATAACATATTACACGGAATATTATCACGGCAACATAACAAAATTAATTCATATCATAAATTTTCCAATAGCCACAACCAATTCTAAAGATATAACATAGTCAATTAATTTCACAAATAATAGCCCAAGGCTCCACTTAATGTGTATGAAACCTCAAAACAACAACAGAGATGGAAAATACTCAGTATAGGGCAACGCCTTCATTAATCCAAATTCTTGATCATTATATTAATGCCTCAGTTTAAACTTATTTCATTAATTATTTGCAGAGGAAAAATCCATAATGAAATTAACTTCCAAGAAATATCAAATCATCAAACTCACGAAATTCACATAAATATACAAGTAATAATTACATCAAATGGTCATATAAAAACAAATTCAATAAACGCGAATTGAGGCATGAAAAATAGATGATTTAATAAATGTCCACAACTATCCAATATACTACACAATATGCCTAAGATTTTAACCCAATATATTTTGCACATATAAGCCCGAGTACGTACTCGTCACCTCGCGTACACGACTTTTCACATTTCACAAATGGCACATAAGACTCAATGCTTAAGTAGTAATTCCCCCACTCAAGGTTAGACAAGATACTTACCTTTTTGAAGTTATGCCGATATTCCAAAATCGTCTTCTTGCTTGAATTGATCTCCGGACACCTCAAATCTATCCAAATTAATTTTACAACTTCCTTAAAATTCATCGGAAATAATTACGGATAATAATACGTCTACTTAAAAATTTATTCCAAAAAGTCAAAAAACGTCAACCTTTCGGAACCCGACATACTTTTCATGATATGCAAACACCCATTCCGATACGAGTTCAACCATACCAAATTTATCACATTCTGATAACAACCCGACCTCCAAATCTTTATATTTTAGTTTTTGAAAGATTTTGCCAAAATCTTGATTTCTTCCATTAAAATTCAAATTAAACGATGAATATAATCATAGATTCATGAAATATAAACACTTTAGGATATAGAACACTTACCCCAACCAAGCTTGTGAAAAATCCTTCGAGAATCACCCAAATCCGAGCTCTAAATATTTCAATCGAAATGATGAAATGACTCATTTTTTACCTCTTATGTTTCTGTCCATTTTCGCTACTGATTACACATTTGTCGCACTTGCGACCTCGATTTTGCGAGAACATGCCCGCTTCTGTGAAGTACACTGGCCAGTGCCCTCTTGCACCTGAGGAAGAATTTCCGCTTGTGCGCACATCGCAAGTGCGAGAAAGTTGCCGCTTCTGTGCAACTTGCCGCTTCTGCGGTTCTTCCTGCGCTTCTGTGCACCAATTGTCGCTTCTGCGACCTTCTCTATCAGCCTTGCCCGGCTCCCTTTCACTTGCTTCTGTGAGCTTCCTCTCGCTTCTGCGATGGTCGCATCTGCGCCCATAATTCTTCAAGTGCGATTCCAACAATTGCTGCCATTTTCTAGCATCCTCCTTCAAGTTCAATTTGCTGCGTTAACCTTTCGGAATCTACCCGAGTCCCTTGGGACTTTAACAAAATATACCAACGTGTCCAAAAATACAATACAGACTTAGTCGAGGGCTCAAAACACGTCAACCAATGCCGGAATTACAAATTGCGGATCGAATCGAATTATGAGTTTTCAATTCTTCCAACTTCTATCTTTTGCGTCGAAACATATCAAATGATGCTGGAATAACTTCAAATGGTCATATAAAAACAAATTCAACAAACGCGAATTGAGGCATGGCAAATAGATGATTTAATAAATGGCCACAATTATCCAATATACTACACAATATGCCTAAGATTTTAACCCAATATATTTTACACATATAAGCCCGAGTACGTACTCGTCACCTCGCGTACACAACTTTTCACATTTCACAAATGGCACATAAGACTCAATGCTTAAGTAGTAATTCCCCCACTCAAGGTTAGGCAAGATACTTACCTTTTTGAAGTTATGTCGATATTCCAAAATTGCCTTCTTGATTGAATTGACCTCCGGACAACTCAAATCTATCCAAATTAATTGTACAACTTCATTAAAATTCATCGAAAACAATTCCGGATAATAATACGTCAACTTAAAAATTTATTCCAAAAAGTCAACATAAGTCAACGCGCGGCTCGCCTCTCGAAAACCGACATAAGTTTTATGAAATCCAAACACCTATTCCGATACGAGTTCTACCATACCAATTTTATCAAATTACGATAGAAACTCAACCTCCAAATTGTAATGTTTTGTTTTTGGAAGATTTTACTAAAATCTTGATTTCTTCCATTAAAATCCGAATTAAACGATGAATATAATCATATATTTATGAAATATAAATACTTTAGGATATAGAACACTTAGCCTAACCAAGATTGTGAAAAATCCCTCAAGAATCGTCCAAATCAGAGCTCCAAATATTTCAATCGAAATGAAGAAATGACTGATTTTTGACCCCTTATGTTTCTGTCCATTTTCACTTCTGCAGATACATTTGTCGCCCATGCGACCTCGCTTTTGCGAGCACATGCTCGCTTCTATGAAGTCCACTGGCCACTGCCCTCTCGCACATGTGGAAGAATTTCCACTTCTGCGCACATCGCAAGTGCAAGAAAGTTGGCCGCTTCTGCGCAACTTGCTACTTTTGCGGTTCTTCCCGCGCTTGCGCTTCTGCGCATGAATTATCGCTTCTGCGGCCTTCTCCATCAGCCTTTCCCAGATCCCTTTCACTCGCTTCTTCGAGCTTCCTCTTGCTTCTGCGATGGTCACACCTGCGCCCATAATTCCGCAGGTGCGATTCCAACAACTGCTGCAATTTTCCAGCTGCTTCCTTCAAGTTCAATTTTCTTCGTTATCCTTCCAGAATCCACATGAGGCCCTCGGGACATTAACCAAATATACCAACATTTCTAAAAATACAATATGGACTTAGTCGAGGCTTCAAACCACGTCAACCAACGCCTAAATTACAAATTGCGCATCGAATCGAATTGTGAGTTTTCAAATCTTCTAACTTCTATATTTTGCGCCGAAACGTACCAATCAATCCGGAATGACTTCAAAATTTTCACACAAGTCAAAAATTATGTAATGGAGCTATTCCAATTTTCGGAATCGAAATCCGACCTCGTTATAAAAAATTCCACCTTCAGTCGAACCTTTCAAAATCTTCTATTTTCCAACTTTCGCCAAAATGTGTCGAATTGCACTACGGACTTCCAAATCCAAATACGAACATACGCCTAAGTCCAAAATCACCATATGAAGCTATTGGCATCATCAAAATTCCATTCCGGGGTTATTTGCTCAAAAGTCAACTCTCCGGTCAACTCTTTCCATTTAAGCTTCTAAATAAGAATTGTTCTTTCAGTTTAATTCTGAATCTTCCGAAACTCAAACTTGACCACACCCGCGGGTCATAATACATAATACGAAGCTGCTCAAGACCTTAATTCACTGAATAGGGTATTAATTCTTAAAACGACAAGTCAGATCGTTATAGAATTATACCATTCTTGTCTTTCTATGGCATATCATCAGCCGTTCCCACTTCACTTTCTCAGAATAGTACATCTCTTCTTCTGATGACCTTCTTCTTTACAGGATCCCACAATCTGTACCTGAACTCTTCATCTCCATATCCGATGAATATGGAGGGAACAAATTTATCATCCAACTTTATTCTTTGCTCCTTTGGTAGATGTGCAAAAGTTGTACTAGGGCACCTCCTTGTTGGTCCAAACTCTCTCTGGGATGTCAAACTCCAATGGAACTGATGTACTCTTATTGATTAGGTAACTGGTTGTCTGAACTGCATCACCCCATAATGACTTAGGCAGTTTGGCCTTTCTGAGCATGTTTCTCACCTTCTCAACAATTGTGCAGTTCATCTTCTCGGCTACGCTATTGTGTTGCGGGGTACCGGAAACTATCTTTTCATGTCTGATCTCATGGATCGAACAATACTCTACAAATTCCCTTGAAGTGTACTTACCTCCATTGTCACTTCGGAGACGCTTTAGCTTTTGGCCCGTCTCCCTTTCCACCAGAGCATAAAACTTATGGAAAGCTTAAAACATCTGATCTTTGGTTTTCAAAATATAAACCCATAATTTTCATGAAGAATCATCAAAAAAATTAACAAAATATTTGTTATCGCTCATCGATTCAATTTCCATTGGACCACAAACATCAGAATATACCAAATCAAATATATTTAATTTTATTTCAGACGATGTCTGAAATAAGATTCTGTGTTTTTTACCAAATAAACAGTAGTCACAAGGTTTTACCGTTGTACCTTTGGCATAAGAAATGAGTGATTTCCTGGCAAGAATCGGTGATCCCTTCTCGCTCATATGACCCATCCTTTTGTGCCACAAATCTACAGAAATCTCATCTTATGCCGCGTTCAATTCACCTTGGCATATTTCTACATTTGTCATGTACAACATGCCACGAGTAACTCCCTTGGCAATCACTAATGATCCCTTAGTGAGTCTCCACCTTTGATTTGCAAAATAGTTCTCCTATCCATCTCGGTCTAAACCGATTTCCGGGATCAAGTTCATCCGCAAATCAGGTACATGCCGCACGTCCTTTAGAACCAATGTGCATCCGACATTTGTCTTGATACAAATGTCACCGATCCCCATAATCTTTGACACTACATGAAAATGGCAAAATTTTGACCGCCAAAACGGTCAGAAATCGGTCGGAAATCACGAATATCCAACTACTTTACAACCAAAATTGGTCCGTCGGTGATTGCTGAACAAAGTAGTCAGAACGTTCATGTCACGACCCAAAAACCTAATCTGTCGTGATGGCGCCTATCGTGAAACTAGGCAAGCCGACTCATTTTCAAACAAACCGATATTTTCATTTCAAAGATAATTTCAATACTATTTAACATAAAACCTTCATTTAAGGAGTTCAAATCAAAGAAAAACAGAAGTGCAAAAAAGAAAAGCCCGACATCGGGGTGTCACTAGTCATGAGCATCTACTATAATCTATCTAACAATATCAAGGCTAACTCAGCCTGAAAAATAGCTAAATACAACTAGAGGGGGATAAGAAAGAGAAGAGTAGGGGCTGTGATCGCCAAACAACTACCTTGCTATCTCCAAGAAAAATAACTCTGCAACTAGAACACTTAATAACCGCTACCGTGTCCAGCTATACCTGAATCTGCACACAAGGTGCAGGGAGTAACGTGAGTACGCCAACTCAGTAAGTAACAATAATAAATAAAGACTGAGCAGTAGTGACGTGCAATAAAGCATATAACGTTCATATCATGAAATTTCAGTAAAGTACAACAGGCTTAAAAAATCAGTGTTTGATTCAAATCATCTCGTTTAAACTCGGTTTCAGTAAAAATAGTTTAAAGATATTTTTCCAACAATTTTTCAAACAAAGGATCAATCAAAAGGTGAGCAAAAATCATGAAATCATAAACAGCCCCTCGGGCAAACCTCACAGTCACTCGTGCCACTCGGGCATACCTCACAATCACTCTTGACACCCGGGCATACCTCACAATCAGTCATGCCTCCCAGTCACTCAGCACTCGACACTCGCACTCAGTAGGTACCTGAGCTCACTAAGGTGTGTACAGACTCCGGAGGGGCTCCTTCAGCCCAAACGATATAATCTGCACGGACAACTCATGTGCTGCACGGACAACTCACGTGCCATAATAATAAAGTATGCTGCAGGCGGGCAGCCCCGATCCACACTCATCCTCACAAATCAGGCCCTCGGCCCCACTCAGTCATAAACCTTTCAAGCCACTCGAGCATTTAAGTAAAACAGGGCATTCGGCCTAAAACATTTATATGCATCAAAATAGAGTCATAAAACTGAGTTATGAGGTAAACAAGTATAAACATGACCGAGCATAGATTTTCAATCAAAAACAATGAGCGGATGGTAAGAAACAGCCCCTAATGGTCAAAACGGCATTGGCGCAAGGCCCAAACATGGCATTCAGACCAATTTACAGAAATTCTTTCTAAAACATATAAGTATCATATGGTTTCCACAAAGTATGCAACTGTACAGTTGCTACGGGACATACCAAGTCACAAATCCCCACAGTGCATGCCCACACACCCGTCACCTAGCATGTGCGTCACTAAAAATAGTAGAATGATACAAAATCCAGGGTTTCATACCCTCAGGACTAGATTTACAATCGTTACTTACCTTAAACCGGTCAAATCTCTACCCCGCAATGCTCTTGCCTTTGAACTTGGCCTCCAAATACTCCAAATCTATTCACAATCAGTACAATACCATCAATATATGCTAATGGAATGAATTCCACAAGAAAAGATTCAAAATTAGACCAAAAACCAAAATTGACTCAAACCCGGTCCCATGTCTCGAAATCTGACAAAATTTACAAAACTAGAAAGCTCATTCACTCACGAGTCTAACCATACCAAATTCATCAAAATCCGACATCGTTTGGTCCTTCAAATCCTTAAATTACTCTCCATCAATTTCAAGCCCTAGCCCCTCATTTTCACTAATTACCATGATTAAACAACGGAAAATTACCGTATATACAAATATTAGGGCTCAAGTAACTTACCTCAATGAAATCCCCTTGATTCCCTCTTCAAATCTCTCCCAAAAGCTCCAAAAACCGAATAGAAATGATGGAAATGAACCAAATTCGCGAAGGGTTCTATTTATGATTTCTGTCCAGGTTTTTCGCACCTGCGGCCATTTTCTCGCACCCGCGCGACCGCACCTGCGGTCCAAGAAGCCGTACCTTTGCAACTTACTTAATCACCCAGCTTCCGTACCTGCGGTTCACCTTCCTCGCACCTGCGGACTCGCATCTGCGGTCCCAGGTACGCATCTGCGAAACCAGCCCAAACTCCTCATCTCCGCATCTACGCTCAAGGCCTCGCACCTGCGGGCTCGTAGATGCGGTCAATTCTTCGCACCTGCGTTCCCAACCTTGGCCCAAGTGCGGAAATAGCAGAAGTAGCAGCTCCACCGGCAAAGTCCAACTTCGACAAATTCGTTAACCACCCAGAATCACCCCGAAGCCCTCGGGACCTCAACCAAAAATACCAACAAGTCATCTACCAACATATAAACTTAGTCGAACCTTCGAATCACTCAAAACAACATCCAAACACAAAATTACCCTCAGATTCAAGCCTAAGAACTTCTAAATTTTCAAATTCGGCAACCGATGCCGAAACCAACCAAACCACGTACGAATAACCTCAAATTTTGCACACACATCACAGATGACACTATGAACCTACTCCAACTTCCGAAATTCCATTCTGACCCCGATATCAAATGTTTTCACTGCCGACCGAAATCGCCAAATTTTCAATTTCGTCAATTCAAGCCTAATTCTACCACGGACCTTCAAATCACATTCCGGACGCACTCCTAAATCTAAAATCACCTAACTGAGCTAACGGAACCATCAAAATTCAAATTTGAGATTGTTTACACATAGGTCAACATCCGGTTGACTTTTCCAACTTAAGTTTCTACTTAAGAGACTAAGTGTCTCAATTCACTCTGAAACCACTCCGGTCCCGAACTAACTAACCCGATATAACATAATATAACTGAATAACACAAAAAGAAGTAGAAATGGGGAAAACAGGGTTATTACTCTCGAAACAACCGGTCGAATTGTTACAATTCAAAGGTGAGACGACCAAATATTTTTACATTTACGACCAAAGTGGTCGGAATTTACCGACCGAATCAGTCGTAATAATATAAATAAAAATAATTAATTATTTAAAATTAAATAATATAAATATGTAATATTCGATCGAATTGGTCGGAAAATAATAATTAATTAATTTCCGACGGAATCCGTCAAAAACTTTTAAATATTAATTTTTTTAAAAATAATTTCCGATCGAATCAGTAGGAAATCTAGGAATATTTGGTAAAATCTGGGCAGATGTCTGACTGTTTTCGTCGGAAATCAGTCGGAAGTTTCTACAAAACTAGGCAAAATTCTGCCCAATTTTGAGCTACACGACCTATCAAACTATTACAATAGAATAACGCCAACATCCAATCAACCATTAACACAATTTAAACTAACAATACTAATTATTAACACAATTTAAACTAACAATACCAACTATTAACACAATCTAAACCAACAATACGAACCATTAACACAATCTAAACTAACAATACCAACCATTAAACCTAACAATTTTGGGCATAAAAATATCCAAATAGTATCCCACATTCAAGTTTAAAAACAAAACATAAAGTTGTCTCTCACAATCAAGTTTATCAATCAACCAAAACACAATACCTAAACTACTATACATCAGATTTAGTTTGTTCATCCTCATCATCAGATAGATCATGCCCATATTTTCTCATGAATATTTGCATCTTAACAAATGTTCTGAATTGGGAGTCCAATTGTTGCTTCAAATCACGAATTTCCTTTCTCATATCTTCCATTTGTTCTTGATTTTGAGAAAAAGAAGAATTGGCTAAGAGTGGGTTTAGATGACCTGTAGGTCGACGTACTTCAAGTCCGTAGACTCTGCCTTTCTTTACTCCACCCGCTGCCTCTGTCCACAATGAAGCCATATCATCAGGTGTTGGTTGAGTTGAAGGAGGCTGAGTTTGTTGTCATTTTTCCACCCTTTTATGATAATCTTCCTGAAATAAAAATATAACCATTATGTAAGCAAACTAATATTAATAAACCATAAATAATTATGAAGTTAGTATTTTACATATATGTCCGACGCACGCGTCTCCACCCAGTGTTCTTTTGTACCATCCTTCCTCATTTTCTTATGCGTCTCCTCGAAGACCTCAGCGTGACTCATATCTCGCTCTCTTTCCTTTCCTTCATAACAAAAAGTATGAGTTAGACATTACAAACGTAAAATTCTATATGTAAAACTAAGAAAATTTTTATAAGTAATTACCAATCTTAGTGTATGAGACGCAAAACTAATCGAACCTCCTGTGTGCAACGAGCCACCTTTTCTGGAGGCACATTTTTCCTTTGCTTGTTCACTCTCCGCCTTCCATTCTGCAGTATTCCATTTCTCAAGAAGTTTATCCCAAACATCCCAAAATCACCCCAAATGTTCCTCGGACTAAGTTCATTCATAAGCCCAATAATAGAATTCATGTCCGCTTGGGAAATAAAACTATCCGATTTAATATTTAGCAATCTAACCGTAACAGACAACTTGGAATGCACCGGGCCTTCATATAATGGACGACTAGCTTCCTCTAAATATTCATAAAAATGCTTAGCCTCATCATTTGGTTCGGATTGAACCCCATGAAACATCCCAAAAGCATCCCTCATCATTTCATTGTATCGAGAATGTTTAACATTATGCTCCGCAATGAGGCTACCCTCACCACCAAAAGAATTTTGAAAGTTAACATCATCTAAACTAGCATGATTCTCCCCGTGAACAGTCCATATATAATAATTTTTTACAAACCCTTTCTTGTAGAGATGAACTTTAACTTCGTCTGATTTCAATAACTTAACACACTTACATTTCACACAAGGACACCTAATCCTTCCTCCAATAAGAAAATCATCAAGTGTTTGAGCCTTAGCAATAAATTCAGCAACCCTTTCAATGAATTCATCCCTCAACCCCACACGATTAGGATGATTCCAATTATACGTCCATCTACGATGCACAAATTCCATCTACACAAATAGAAATCTAGAAATGAGATATTTAAAATAATTTTATTTATTTAAACTAGTTACAAAATTATACTCTTTCAAAGGTTCGTTTTAGATATATACATATCATTGTGTCAAAGCACTTTAATTGATATATTTTATTTTTAAAATTAATATTTTTTAACACTCGAAATCTCACATTAATCCCTATTCTAAATAATATAAGTCTTTAAATATAATAATTAAATTTGAATAGCTTCTTAAATGTTCATATAATCCAAATTAACTAATGATTTCTCAATTAACAAATTAATCTTAATGTTGAAATTGAAAAACAATAAATTTAATATCATTCTAAAAAGTGAATATAGAAATATTATTATATTATTTTATATGTTTCTTTGATTATAATTTTTTGAAACATTAATCTTCATCAGTCATTTTCTCACTTTAAACAAATCATTATTTATCTTGTGAAGTTGTAGGATTAAATAATTTTCTAATCTTTATGATAGGATTAAGCTAGTTTAATTAGCTTATAAGCTTAGCGAATTACCTTGTTTTAATTTGGGTTAAAAGCGAACCTCGTCCTAAGAAGCACATAATTTTCAATTAATGGCATGAAGCAGCAAATATTCTTCATTATATTTTTCGACTAATAAATTGAATTTCCTTAAAATAACTTTTAAGTATATTAGCATAAGAACAAGAACTTAATCAGAAGTTCGATGATGGCGCCCAAAGGTATTCTAGTTAATCTATTAGAGCTAGTAAGGACAATGGTGTTTCTTTAAAGTATATTAGAAGAAGAAATATTATTTTTCTAGTGCTTGGACAATATTTCAACTTCTGCTAGTTGTAATAAATTAGAACTGACTCTACTATTGCCATTTTATTTCTCCTATTTTACTAATAAATAAATATCCATAGGGTCAGGATAAAAGTGATTGAATACCATCTCTTTATGAAGTACATAAATACTTTTCACAAAATAAATGCGTTTAATTTGCAGACGGATATATTATTTGAACAGTGAATGCTTAATATGGTTCAACGAAATAATAAAATTTCTATTATCAATCAAACAATGAGCGCCAACCACGCTAGCTACTGCAAAACAGAGTAAAGGGAGGAGGAAGGAGAGGGAGAAGGAAGGAGGAAATGAGAGAGAGCAAACATACGAGTTTGGGGACGAAGGAGAAGGACGAGAGGAATAGAGGAGCTTGGGGACGAGAGGGAGAGATGAGAGAATGAAAACCGAGCTTCTGATTTTTGGGGAGGGGCTGTAGGGTTTTTAAAAGCTAATTTCGACCGATTAGCTCGAAATTATTATTTATTTTTTTAAAAAAAAGAACTACCGACCAAATCAATTGAAAATTAAGTCAAACCAGTAAGAATAAATGTTTCGCCAAAATTTGCGACCGGTTTGGTTGGAAATGTGGTCGAAATATTTTTAAAAATATATAAAAAATATATTTTTGAAAATTCCGACGGAATCAGTTGGAAATTTCGGTCGGAAGTTAGCGTTTTTCTAGTAGTGTGAGTAACTCGTGTTACCCATTCTCACAGTTCCAAAATAACTTGCTACATATCTGCAAAATATTTCTCTTACCGGTGTGGCATGGTAAGATGTTGTATCAACCACCCATTCTGACTCTGGACCTCGCAAGTGCATGCATTCCTCTTCCTCGTTTATAAAGAGGACAACATTATCATTATTTTGCACTATAGCGGCTGTGTTGTCGTCATTCTTCTGGCCACTGGTTTCATTTTCCCTTCGTTGGATTTGGGCAATCTCTTTTGAAGCAACCTGGTTGATCACAATTGTAACAATTTCTAGCTCTTGATTTGGATCGGTTCTTAGACTTCCCACGAGCTCCGGATCTACCATAGTTGCTTGAACTCCTTTAATAACTCCCACCTCTACCTTCTATGATGAGAGCATGTCCTTGATTTTCAGGCTTCTTTCTCATATTTTCATTGAGTAGAAGAGCCAATATGACATCTTTCAATTCAATGGTAGTCTTACCGTGCTGGATGGTTGTTGCCAAATTATCGTACGAAGATGACAATGAGTTCAATAGCAAAATGGCTTTATCTTCTTCCTCGATTTTTACTCTGAGATTGGCGAGCTGTGTGATTAATCCGTTAAACATATTTAAATGTGACAAAAAAATTGTACATTTACCCATGTGTAGGGCGTATAGCTGCTTCTTCAGGTACAATTTATTTGTCAGCATTTTGGACATGTATAGGCTTTCCAACCTTGTCCAAATTTCACATGCGGTGTCTTCATCAATGATGTTATTTACCGCATCATCTGATAAGTGCAACCTGATTGTACTAGCAGCCCTTTCATCCAAGTCAGCCTGATCCTCAACTTTCATGGTATTAGGCTTTTTGGCATCAACATCTAGTACCTTGTGTAATCCTTGTTGGATGAGCAGATCCCTCATCCTTCTTTGCTATGTTGAGAAACTGGTATCTCCGTTAAATTTTGCTACCTCGTACTTTAAACCAGATATTTTTTATTTTTCACTGAGTATAGTACTACCGACAGCGAATAGTATTTCTGTGAACAAGCAGAACCTGTGCTCTAATACCAGTTGTTGAGAATAAACCCCAAAATAAATAATATTCACGGTAATAAAAGCAAAATAATAACGTAACAGTGAGATACAGTAATTAACAAGAATAAAATAGTGATAATGACACCAAGATTTTTTACGTGAAAACCCCTTTTGAATAAGGAAAAACCACGGCTCCGAGATAAGCAATTGATATCACTATAGCAAGAAATTTTACAGTTTGTAGGTCCGACTAAAATACTCCAAAGACCACTACAACACTCAAAAGAAATAATCCTCTTTTGATATTCCACCTCACTACAATATCGCTCACTCTCTATTTTTCTCACAGACTATTTTCTTATACCCTATCTGTGAAATCTCACTCTTTCTTTCTATCTCTCAGATATATTTTTCCTCTGAGATTGGTGTGTCAAAATGAGAAGCTCAAGGCTTCTATTTATTGGAAGAAGTGTCGTAACTCTTACCCAATCAGAAGTTGGTTTCCTGCGACTTGCAAATTGAAAATTGAGAATCAAAATCAATTTTGGTCAAAAATATGTTTCGGTGCATTTCGGTGCCTACCACCAATTTTAGCATCTTGCAAATTTCCCTTCTTATTTTTTCTTCTTCATTATGGGGATGGACCCCACACTTTCTACAATGTTTTTTAAAAGAAAACACAACGCACAATCAAAACATATATTGTATCAATTATAGCTAAAAGAATGAAAAAGAAAGTTAAATTAATTCACCTCGCCAAAATGATTCTTAAGACTTAGAACAAAAGGAACACCGCAAGTTATAGGTTGCTACAACAAAATGTTACAAATATCATAAATTCTATTTGAAAATTAAGAAACAAAACTAAAGCTAGATAAACTAGACCACATTATCTGAAAATAATGATACTCATACATTCTTTTGGAAGAAAGAGCCTTCTGCAACCATTTGTGTATCTTCTGGTTTCAAGTAGCTTCGTCGTCCGGGGATGCTTAGCCATTCTTCTCCTTTGGGATAGGGCTCGCCATCAAAGCTATCTGAACGACAAATGTTAATTAATGAAGTGTATTCTTTTGATATGATTATTGAGTATTACAAACTTAACTTACTCTTAATTTTAGTTGTACTTCTTGATAATTTTTCCATTATGTTAGCCTTCTAATTTTTTCAAAAGTGAATACATTTCCAATCCAGTGTATGTATACAACCATTCAATATAAAATGTTCAAAATGCCTAACTGAGAGAAAATTTCATGTATAGAAAGTTGAACCTCACGTACTATTCTTTTTTTTTTTTTAAAAATACTCTTCTTTACAAAAAGCGGCAATCCTAAAAGCAAATAGAACAAAATAAACATTGAAATACCACCCAAAAGGGAAATTTAAATATCCTTAACCACACCCAACTCAGTCTCTTCATCTTGTTTTCCTGGTTAATGTTTCAAATACGATACACAGAAAATATTTCATGTATTGGCAGCAAAAACTAAGTTTCAGATAATACAAGAAAATAAAGAAAATTTTCACAGATTTCGAGGGTCCACAAAACTATATAGAGAACCAGGTTCTCTATTAGTTTCCACTGATTACATGAACACAACAGAAAGTAAATAACACTAAGAGTTTTTACATGGAAAATTTCCAGCTCAACGGGATTAAAAACCACGACCTACCCTTGTAGGATTTCAACTTCACTACTGAGCAACTTTCAGATTACAACCTATGCAACCTAGGAATTAACTTCTTAATCCCTCACTAACTTGTAACATACTATTACAAGTTACTTTGTAATAACTCTATTATAAAGACTTTACAACTCGACTAACTCTAGCCAAGACACAAACACAAGGGTTTAGACATACAATAACTTGATATAGGGAACTGATCCGTAGTAGTGTTGTACTTTGTTCTTGATGCACTTGAGAATCGTTTTCTTGATCATCAATCACCGTAAGTGGCTTGAGTAAATTCTCAGAGTGTTCAAGTGATTTGTTTTACCTTCCTTGATATTAATAATGCATTTGTGATATCACAAGGATGATGTAAGCAAGGTAGATCAAAGACACTCCCCATAAAGTTGACTGTTGCATTGTAGCATGTGCAGGCAATAATTTTACAACTGGGGCAGTTGACTTGTGCAGTTTCCTCGGGACACAATAGCTATTTATTCCCTCAGTTGTTCCTTTGACTCTAAAGAGATGAACCATATCACAAGCTGGAACCTTTTGATCTTAAGATCTTGAGAATGTGTAACAGGTTCCTTATATGATTCTTGACAGTAAGTTTGTTAGATCATCAAAACATAACAGGGATATACATATAGCCTATCAATTTTCTCCTTTTTAATGATGACAAACTTATAGTTCAAGTTCCCCCTAAGAACTAACATTTCCTAAATTCTCCCTGAATCGGTTTCCCATCCTGTTCCCCTGAATTATTTTTCACCCTTTTGCATCATAAAAAGATTAGTAACAGACTTATAGTAAAAAGAAGTCTAGCTTGAGTTAACTCATGCTACTTGTGTGCACACAACATGACTAAAAACAGAGCATAAAGACCAGATATATACAACAAAAGGGAAAAGCTTCCATTAAACAGTTTGGATTTGAAAACAAAGGAACAAAGGAACAAAGTCAATGTTACTGACAACAATCTACAATTCAGAAAAACAAAAACAAATACCACAAACATAAAAAAAATTCATAGGAAAACTTAAGACTTGACACTGAGGGGATATCTTTTAGTGGGCACCAGAAGGAGAGGGCTTAGAGGTAGAGGCAAGGGTTTGGAGGACGAGATCCATTGAGCATTCGCCGACATTTGCTCATTGAGCAGTTTCTCTTACAGGTCCTCTACCTATTTCTTGAGAGCAGCATTCTCCTTGGTCAGACGGGCAACCTCTTCACTTTAAGAGATACTAGAACCCATAAGGCAGCCCATAATTACCATCTTTAAAATCTGCCCTTTTTTTGCATGCGCTCTATCATGATCCCAGGCAGGTTTATGGTAGTAAAATTGTCCAGTGCTTCCATGAGGAACAGGTCAGCACGAGAAGTGATAGATCTTCTCTCAGCACGAGGGAGCGAGACCTTGTTCACCATCTCAAATAACAGTTGGTACACTGGAAGGAGTGCCTTCTTCTGTACCCGTTCCCCTTGCTGAACTACTTTGTCCTTCAGGATGACATTTCTGAAATTTTGAGAACAAGATCCCTGAACACTAGACAGCCCTTCAACAGGCACACCCAGAATAGATCCCAACAAAGCAGAGTCCATCACCATGTCAACTCTATTCACCAGCATGCAGATATGATCATCCTCAACTTTGAAGAGGTCGGCATATAAACTTTGAACTTCCTCCTCATTCACCTTTGGAGCATCACTTGTGAACAAATGTGTCCACTTTTGAAACTCATAAATTTCAACCAGTTGTCTCATACTAGCCTCCTCCAAAATTTGAGGGGCAAATGTGCGACCCCATAACACCTTTTTATTCCTCAACTTCTCTTTCCCAACATTCCTTGGATCACAAACTTTGGCCTTTTTTGAGGAATCGGGTTCCTCATCAGTATCATATTTTCTCTTAGCAGACTTGCGAACATTCTTTCCTTTTTCATCAGACTTCACAGACTTTTCACCCAATTCTTCCATCACCCTGGCATCAGACTCTTCTACCAACTTATCACCATATTCTTTCACCATATTTTCACTAGCGACAGCATCATCAGACTTGTTCAGACTTTCAGTAGACACAGAAGATCCCCTTTAGGCTTGGGGAGACCATGCTTTTGTGAGCGCTTTCTAGTCAAGGAACTGGGTTCCTCTTCTACTTCATCATCTACATTCACAACTGGCACTGACTTCTCGCTCACAACTTTCCCATCTTTCACTAATTTTCTTCTCCTTGACTTAGCTTGGTTATTCTTAAGCGCAGACTCAAGAGCCTCCTTCCTTTGCAACCTTGTAGTAGGTCGCTTAGGAGTAGACTCTTGAGCAACCATTGGTCAACACCTAGGCAAGCTAGCAATTGGCATATCATCAAAATCCTCTTCACTTTCCCCAACTACTACTTCATAATCAGATCTCATCTCAGGCATGACTATAGACAAAGGCTCAACATCGAAATGAGGGGAGGGAGCAGGATCAATACTGACCTGGGGATTTGGAGAGGACCCTTGAGTTGGATCCTCTGAGGAGGGATCATGCCCCTCATTTGGGACCCCAGTAGTATTGTCCTGTGCTGATTGTTCAATAGGAACAAGCTCTATACCCTCTACCACAGTCTTAGACTCTTCCCCCTGAGCCTCAGACCCATCCATGCTTTCTTCTATAACAAACCCTTCATTATATATAGATAACATGTTCTCTATTGCTTCTTTCTCTTGTAACTCCATTGAAATCGCAGAAGAAGAAGAAGTTGTACATGTAGGCTCAAGATTGGGAACTGTAGCATTCTCAGAACCAACAGTTGGATCTACATTTTAGCCTTCATCTAAAGGAATACTAGAGATTTCTTAATTCTCTTCTTCATCAATAGGACCCTTTTCACCCAGTTTTTCCGGCGAGGTAGAAGGAGAGCTTGTATTAGAACCAGAATTTGATTAGGTAGGAGAGGTGATGGAGTGTGGGGGTGACTCTGCCCTAGGGTTTTGGCTAGTGGTGGTATTGAGGGAGGAGTCTAATATTGGTGTTTGAATGGCTGAGAACGCAATAGGGGTGTCACTTGGAACACTTGAGGTTTCATGATTTTCAACCATAGAGAGAAGTGATGAGTTGAGGAGAAGAGATGGGTAGTTTGAAAGAGAGAAAGAAGAAGTAAAATTTTAACATTTGATGTGAGGAGTTGTGACAGTGATGGATTTATTTAAGATTGATGAGGGACCGGTTAGGAAAAGGCGACAGTTTTGGGAGTCGGGTCGATTTCTAACGGGTGAAACATTTGGGTTCAAAATATGCAAAGAAAAGAAACTGACACACTGATGACGTAGCACTTGTTTTAACCGTTCAAAATTGTGCATGAGAGAATAGATAAACTGCTAACCTATGTCAGGAGAACCAGGTTCCCTGACTAATCTTGCATCTGTAAGCTTTGCCCTTTTTACCAGCGCGTACTGCATCAACTGCCTATTTTCTCTGTAATCATCATGTGTGTCTACGTGTAATGGTATAGAAATGAGTTAGACTTTACTAGAAAACCCTTTTTAGCTAATTTTACCTGAACATTTCTTTCATTGCCAATCATCGGGGGACCAGGTTCTCAGTTGGGTTTTATCAATCCCAGTGCCAGACGATTTCTTTCAAAATGTTTTCTACTCAAGGCCTTGGTAAATATGTCTGCAATATGATCTTCTGTGCGGAAGAATTTCATGCAAATGAGCCCCTTTTCAACATTGTCTCTAAGGAAGTGGTGACACACATCAATGTGCTTAGTTATCTTATGTTGGACTAGATTTTTGGCCATATTGAGTGCACTTATATTGTCGCATAGGAGAGGCACACAATCTGAGAACACTCCAAAGTCTTCCAGCTACTGCTTGATCCACAACAATTGAGCACCGCAAGAAGCATTTGTTACATATTCTGCTTTTGCAGTTGAGAGTGCCACTGAGTTTTGCTTCCTCGAACCCCATGAGATTAGTCAAGAACCAAGGATATTTGCCATTCTAGACTTGCTTTTCCTGTCCACCAATATCCTGCATAATCAGCGTCAGCATACCCAATAAGATCAAAGCTATCACCTGAGGGATAGTAGAGAATCAGGTCCTGCATTCCTTTGAGATATCTCAATATTCTCTTGGTAGCCTTCAGATGAGATTCCTTTGGATTGGATTGAAACCTTGCACAAAGGCCCACGCTGAACACAATGTCTGGTCTGCTTGCAGTAAGATACATGAGTGACCCTATGATCCCTCTATACATGGTCTGATATACAGGAGAACCAGGTTCATCCATGTCTAGATGAGTAGCTGTCGCAATAGGAGTGTCAATAACTTTTGATGTTTCTATGTCAAACCTTTTTAGCAGCTCCTTGATGTACTTCTGCTGACTTATCATTGTTCCCTTTTGAGATTGCTTCACTTAACGTCCCAGGAAGAAATTTAATTCTCCCATCATACTCATCTCAAACTCAATCTCCATGCATTTTGTGAAATCTTCACAAAGAGAGTCAGTTGTGGCTCCAAAAATGATATTATCAACATATACCTGAACAATGAGTAGGTTCCTCCTGTGTTTCTTCAGTAAAAGAGTGTTATCAATTTTCCCTCTTGTAAAGCCATTTTCTAGAAGGAACTTTAATAACTTTTCATACCATGCCCGGGGAGCCTGCTTTAGCCCATACAATGCCTTGTCCAGCTTGAGTACATGCTCATTATGCTCGTGACACTAAAATCCAAGAGGCTGCTTGACATAAACTTCTTCTTTCAGATAGCCATTTAGAAATGCACTTTTGACATCCAATTGGAATAGTGTGAACTCCATATGAGATGCAAAGGCAATAAGAATTCTAATAGCTTCCATTCGAGCAACTAGAGCAAATGTTTCATCATAATCAATCCCTTCTTCTTGATTGTAGCCTTGAACTACAAGCCTTGCCTTATTTCTTATTATATTTCCAACTCATCAGGTTTGTTCCTGAATACCCACCTGGTCCATATGACAGTTCGATCTGCAGGTCGAGGAACCAGGTGTTATACCTTGTTTCTTTCAAATTGATGCAACTCCTCTTGCATGGTTGTGATCCAGTCTGCATCTTTCAACACTTCTTTGATATTTTTGGGCTCTATTTGGGAAAGAAAGGCTTAAAAGGCAAGTGAGTTTCTTGCTTTTGATCTGGTTTGAACTCCTGAGTCAAGAGGGGTGATTATATTGTAAAGAGGATGTGAGCTTTTGTGCTTCCAATTTGGTACCTGAATCTCATTGGCAGAGGATCCAGTTATGTCTGACTGAGGTTCTTGGGCACTTTTTACTTCAGCAAGTGGAGTACCTTGGATTGCATCAACAACTCTATTTTTAGCTTCAGTTGGTGTGATCAAGGGACCATGTTCCTCTTCAATAGATGGAGGTGTACTCGCATCATCTTCAATGGATTCCTTTACATGACTCATCATATCTGCTTTTCCATTTTCCATGTCAATAACTTCTCCTGGAACAGATAAATGTTCTCCATCTTGATTAGCATGTCTGTCCTTCTCACATGAGAGGTGAGATTCATCAAAGATCACATGTATACTTTACTCAACACATTGAGTCCTTTTGTTGTATACTTTGTAAGCTTTTCTTTGAGATGAGTATCCCAGAAAGATTCCTTCATCACTTTTGGCATCGAATTTTCCAAGAGTTTCCTTTTCATTATTGAGGACAAAACATTTACACCCAAAAGTCCTTAGATGTGTCAGCTTAGGCTTCCTTCCATTCAGCAGTTCATATGGAGTCTTGTTCAGAAGGGACCTGATCATGCACCTGTTCACCAAGTAGCAAGCAGTGTCGACAACTTCTGCCCAGAAATTCTTTGCAATTTCATTGTCAATCAACATTGTCCTTGCCATGTCTTTAAGAGTTCTATTCTTCCTTTCCACAATACCATTTTGTTGAGGTGTTCTTGGAGCTGAGAAATTGTGAGTGATGCCATTTTCAGTACATAACTTATCAAATTTGGCATTGTCAAACTCTCTCCCATGATCAGACCTGATGCATGCTACCTTATTACCCATCTTCACTTGGATCTTTTTGACAAAAACAACGAACACTTCAAAAGTTTCATCCTTGGTTCTAAGAAACAAGGTCCAGGTGAATCTAGAGTAGTCATCAACTATCACAAAGATGTACTTCCTTCCTCATCTGCTTGCCACCCTCATAGGTCCACATAGATCCATGTGAAGAAGATCAAGTGGCCTTGAGGTACTAACTTCCTTTCTGGGCTTGAATAAGGATCTGGCTTGCTTTCCTTTTACATATACATCACACACTTTGTGATCCTTAAAGCTTCACTTGGGCAGACCACAAACCAGGTCCTTCCTGACTAATTTGTTCAGCAATGTGAAGCTTGCATTACCCAACCTCTTATGCCATAATTCAGCATCATCATTAATAGCACATAGACAGCTGAGATCACCATTATGCAGAGACTCAAAATCAACAACATAGATATTTTTGTATCTTCTTTCCACTAGCACCACCTCACCAGTCACTAGGTTTGTGACTACATATTTTTTACACAAATTCCACCTTGTTTCCCTTGTCACAGATCTGGGAAACACTTAGCAAGCTATACTTCAACCCGTTCACGTAGTACACATTTTTGATTGAGTTTGAGAGAGACTTCCCAATCCTTCCAACTCCCAAAATGTATCCTTTCTTGCTATTTCCAAAGTATACACTCCCTCATTGTAGGGCCTTAAGTGAAATGAAATCATTTGTACTTCTAGTCATATGCTTTGAGCAGCCACTATCCATGTACCATTGTGGGCTGCTTCCTTTCACTGTTCCTTGCATAAGAAAATCAGGAGTTAGACTTAGGAACCCAAACGAGTTTGGGTCCCTTGTAATGAGGAAAGGGGTGAATGAGGGATCTTCTGGTCCAAGCAGGCATTATGCATTTTTTTATTTGAGGGACCAGGTTCTCTACTAGTAGTTACTTTTTCAGCAAAAACTTTGTTTTTATGCTGTGACTGAATTCTGGCCATACAGTTTTCTTTAAAGTGCCTAGTGTTACCGCAGTGAGGGCAAAGCCAATTGTCCGGTACAGTAACGTACTTGATATGTGGGTTGTAGGGAATCTTTTCCCTTTGGAACCCAATCCCCTTCATGTTTCCCCCATTATTGGTGTACACAGCAGTGATAGCATCAGAGGACCAGGTCCACTTGAGTGATTTTTCAAGATCACTCTTCACTCTACCTAGTTCTTCCTAAAGTTGTTTGTTTTTCTCAAGCTCAACACACATACTAGACTTCACTGAATTTAACTCACTTTCAAGTTTAGTATTTGCCTCACTTGCAACTTCCTTTCCCTTTTGAGAATTTTCAAGCCTACTCTCCATTTTAAGTTCCCCAATTGTTTCCTTCAAGTCCACTACCACCACTAATAGGTCATCTCTCTTATGCTCAATGTTAGCAACTCTCTCGGATAAGACTTCTTTTTTACTTTCTTACACACTCAAATGTCTCTTTTAGGTCTGACAAAACGACCATTAGATCATCTCTTTCATGTTCTATATGTGCAATTTTTTCATCTAAGGTATCCTTCTCTTTCTTTAGGTTCTCAATTGTTTCCTTTAAATCAACAACAACAATTACTAAGTCATCTCTAGTTTGTTCTGCTTCTCCTATCTCCAAAGTTAAAAAACAACTTTATCATTTATAAGATTGTGATAAGCATCAATTAACACATTTTCCAAAGACATGAGTTTTTTTAGGAGAATAAGATTTCAGATTTCTCTGAACATCCAGAAAATTTACCTCATCATCGTCGTCATCTTCATCAACATCGGACTAAGCCATCAAGGCAAAGATTGAGTCATACTCAGTTACTTCACTTTCCACTTACATCATTGAACTATCACCATGATCATTTTCTTCATCATATTTGCTGGTGAGTCTCCACATGTAGCAAGAGCCTGCTTTACAACATTGTCAGCGACATTCTTTCTCTTGAAGCGTTTATCAGGAACCGAGTTCCTCTTGTCTGCTTTGTCAAAGTTGTTTTTGTACTGATCTTGCTTTAGGAGAGGGAAATCATTGATGAAGTGTCCTGGATTGCCACATTTATGACAAAGGTCATAATATTTTGGCTTGCTAAAACTTCCCCTTTTTGGAATGCCTCCATTCTTACGAACCATCTTCTGGAATCTTCTTGTCAAGTAAACCATATCACCATCCTCACCACTTGAATCATTGTTGGCTATCTTGAGGACCAGGTTCTTCTCCCTTTTGGGTTCTCTTCTTTCATTGTCCTTCTTTTTCTTCTTCATTTCATATGTTTTTAGATTGCCGACAAGTTCATCTATGGTCAGTGTCTGCAAGTCCTTCGCCTCTATAATGGTGTTCACTTTTCTTTCCCAAGAATTGGGCAGTACACTAAGGACTTTCCTGACAAGCTTGTTTCTTAGAAAGGTTTCACCAAGAGACTGAAGCTCATTAATGATGGAGTTAAATCAAGTATGCATATCTTGGATGAATTCATCATCTTTCATCCTGAAGAGCTCATATTCAGTTGTGAGCATGTTGATCTTGGACTGCTTAACCTGTATTGTTCCTTCGTGAGCTGTCTGAAGAGCCTCCCAAATTTATTTTGCTAATTGGCATGCCGGTATCCTGTTATATTTATCAGGACCAATGCCACAAACAATAATTTCCTTTGCACGAAAGTTTTTTTCTATGGCCTTTCGATCAACGTCATTGAATTCCTTCCTCGTCTTGGGAATGGCTACATCTGGATCACCAAGATTCTTGGTGGGAACAAAGGGTCTGTCACAGATAACATCCCATAGCTCTGAATATCCATCCATGATGAAGTTGTGCATAATAGTCTTCCACCATCCATAGTACTGGCCATTGAACCTTGGTGGGCTATAGGTAGACTGACCTTCTTCAAAGTTTGGTGGAGCAGCCATGAGGATCCATTCTAGGTGTTAGCCTGATAAAAATAACCTGTTCTAATACCAATTGATAGAATTTGAGGGTCCACCAAACTATATAGAAAACCAGGTTCTCTATTAGTTTCCACAGATTACACAAACACATCAGAAAGTAAATAACACTGAGAGTTTTTACGTGGAAAATTCCCAGCTCAACAGGATTAAAAATCATGACCTACCCTTGTAGGATTTCAACTTCACTACTGAGCAAATTTCAGATTACAACCTATGCAACCTAGGACTTAACCTCTTAATCCATCATTAACTTATAACATACTATTACAAGACACTTTGTACTAACTATATTACAAAGACTTTATAACTCGACTAAATCTAGCCAAGACACAAACACAAGAGTTTATGATTTACAAAGGGTTTCCTACAGAATGCTTCTAAACAAGATAAGTAGGAATTACAATTGAAGAACTATTACAAAGTTACAACTAAACTAAGGACATACAATAACTTGATATGGGGAACTGGTCTGTAGTAGTGTTGTACTTTGATTTTGATGTACGTGAGAATCGTTTTCTTGATCATCAATCACTGTAAGTGGCTTGAGCCTGGATCCGAAGTTCCATTCGGTCAAGCAGAAGAGGAGACTCCAGTCCGAGGTCAAACATGCTTTCATCAAGGACGAGGTATCTAAATTCCTTAAAATAGGGTCCATTCGGGAGGTCAAATACCCGGATTGGTTAGAAAATGTAGAGGTAGTCCCTAAAAAGGTAATAAATTAAGAATGTATGTAGACTATAAGGATTTGAATAACTCTTGTCCCAAGGACTCCTTCCTTTTGCCCAACATCGATAGCATGATCGATACCATGAACGGCCACGAGATCCTCAATTTTCTCGATGCCTATTCCAGGTACAACCAAATACGGATGAACCCGGATGATCAAGAAAAAACCTCTTTCATCACTAAGTACGACACATACTGCGATAACATGATTCCATTCAAGTTAAAAAACGTCGGTGTCAGTTACCAACGCCTAGTTAACCGGATGTTCGAGTAACAAATAGGAAAATGAATGGAGGTTTATATTGACGATATGTTGGTTAACTCCCTGTGAGTAGAGGACCATTTAAAACATTTGCAGGAAACCTTCAGCATATTGAAAAAATACAATATGAAGTTGAACCCGGAGAAGTGTGCGTTTGGAGTTGGATCAGGTAAATTCCTCGGGTTCATGGTATCCAACCGAGGAATCGAGATCAACCCCAACAAGATTAAAGCCATCGAAGATATCACGGTTGTGGACAATGTAAAGGTTGTGCAAAGACTAACCGGGCGCATAGACTCCATGGGGCGATTCATCTGGAGGTCCTCTGACAAGAGCCACCGAATTTTCACACTATTGAAGAAAAAGAATAACTTCTCATGGACCCCGGAGTGCCAACGGGCCTTGGAGGAACTCAAGCGGTATCTATCAAGCCCACCAATGCTTCACACGCCAAAGACAGATGAACAACTATACTTGAACTTGGTAGTATCATAGATAGTGGTGAGTGGAGTCCTGCTCCGAGAAGAGCAAGGTACATAATTTCCAATTTACTATTTTAGCAAGACCCAAGGTGAGGCTGAAACTAGGTACCCTCACCTAGAAACGTTGGGGCTCTCTTTGTTAAGCGCCTCTAGAAAGCTAAAACCATACTTCCAGTGTCATCCCATATGTGTTGTGACTACTTACCCGTTGAGTAATGCTATGCATATGCTCGAGCTCTCGGGCCAGTTGGCCAAATGGGCCGTGTAAATCAATGGGTACAATATTGAATATCGACCCCGGACCGCCATTAAATCTTAAATTTTGGCAGACTTTGTGGCCGACTTTATAGCGGCCTAATACCCGAGGTCGAAAGAGAGTTATTAATCAACTTAGGGACCTCTTCGAGGATCTGGACCCTCTTTACGGACGATGCCTCAAACGCAAAAGTGTCCGGACTTGGAATCGTATTGAAGCAACCAACATGCAATGTAGTTAGCCAATCTATTAGGACTGTGAAATTGATTAACAATGAGGCCGAATATGAGGCAATGATTACAGGTCTCGAACTAGCTAAAATCTTGGGGGCAGAGATGATCGAAGCCAAGTGCGACTCCCTTCTCGTGATGAACCAAGTTAATGGGACGTTCGAGGTCGGAGAAGAACGAATGAAAAGGTACCTGGATAAGTTGCAGGTAACATTACATTGGTTCAAAGAATGGACTTTGCAACACGTACCTCAGGATCAAAATAGTGAGGCCGATGCCCTTGCAAACTTAGGATCATTGGCCGAGGATGATGAGTTTAACTCATAGGTAGTCATACAACTTATAAGATCAGTAGTGGAATAAGGCCATGCCGAGATTAACTCAATGAGCCTAACTTGGGACTGGAGAAATAAATATATAGAATATCTGAAGACCAGAAAATTGCCCTTGGATACAAAAGAATCGAGGGCCCTGCGTACGAAGGCAACCCGGTTTACTTTGTCCGAAGACGTAACCCTGTTTAGAAGAATATTCGATGGCCCACTCGTGATATGTCTGGGACCGGGAGACACCGAGTACGTTCTGAGGGAAATTCATGAAGGCATCTGTGGAAATCATTCGGCCGTCAAATAATTGGTTCAAAAAGTAACGAGAGTCGACTACTACTGGATCGATATGGAAAAAGATGCGAAGGAGTTCGTACGAAAATGTGATGAATGTCAAAGACATGCTCCGATGATTCATTAATACGGGGAGTTGCTGCATTCGATTCTATTACTATGTCCATTCATGAAGTGGGGAACGTACATCGTTGGCCCCCTTCCATGGGCACCCGGTAAGGCTCAATTTATATTATTTATGACTGACTATTTTTCTAAGTGGGTGGAAGCCATCCCAGGCATACAAAATGGTCAGAGAGAAAGAAGTCATTGATTTCATTTGGGACCAAATCTTATGCCGGTTCGGAATGCCGGCCGAGATCGTATGCGACAACGAGAAACAATTCATCTGTAGCAAAGTAAGCAAGTTTCTCGAAGATAATAAGATCAAAAGGATCATATCGACACCCTACCACCCTAGTGGGAACGGACAAGCAGAATCAACCAACAAAACCATACTCCAAAAACCTTAAAAAGAGGTTGACCGACGCCAAAGGAAACTGGAAGGAAATCCTTCCCGAAGTCTTACGGGCATACCGTACTACATCAAAGTCTAGTACTGGGGCTACCCCATTCTCACTGGTTTATGGAATCGAAGCTCTGATACCGGTAGAAGTCGGAGAAACAAGTCGCAGGTTTTGATATGCTACCAGGGAATCAAACGATGAGGCTATGAATACGATCCTAGATCTAATAGACGAAAGGCGCAAAACAGCCCTTGTCCGGTTGGCCACCCAAAAATAGTGGATCGAGAGATATTACAATCGAAGGGCCAACCTTTGACGTTTCAATATCGGAGACTTGGTGTAAAGGAAGGTCATGCTAAATACCCGAAACCAGAACGAAGGGAAGTTGGGACCAAACTGGGAAAACCCTGATCAAATTATCAGGATCACCGGCAAAGGATCATACAAACTCGGAACAATGAACGGTGAGCAACTACCGAACAACTGGAACATAGCTCACTTGAAGCGATACTACTGTTAAGGTACGACCTCATTCATTTCCTTTTATTTATTTACATCCCGGATTAACACTTGTAGGCAATCATCCAAGTACGATACAATCTTTAGGTCTAAAATCACGCGTTGCACTCTTTTTCCCTTGAACCAGTTTTATCCCAAATGGGTTTTCTGACAAGGTTTTTAACAAGGCAATAGTAAATCGTGCTAACTTATAATTGAAGTCCGGTTACAAACCGGTATCGAAGATCACGACAATAGTATTCGAGGCCTATCTACGATCGGCCTCGAACACTGGGGGATATTACCATCAGATAACGATTTTAGCAAGGAAAGAAACTTTATGATTGAAAGGTCTCGGATCGATCGATAGGATTTACTGTAAGGGCCAAACGGTCAAATTAATCATGCCCGCATAGACTTCTCGAACCATGGCACAGAGGTTGTACACATGTGTAACTATTACGCACAAGAATAAAAAGAATTCTCTACCTTGCCGATAAATATCTTGTCCCCTAAATATTTATTTTCTTTCTTAAGGAATTCTTTACATACGATCCCATAAAAGTATCAACACCAGGGTACGCCTTATCCGGGTTCAAACGATCACTCCCTATCAGGGACTGTCGTCTAAAAACAAACTCGAACGGCTCGGGCTAAGGGAGCTCGGGGGCACAAGACCTATTAGGCAACGCCCGAACCTTAAAGGCTACAATCATCCCCATTCAGGGACTGTTATCTTAGGCAATTCCAGATAACTCGAGATGACAAGCCCACTGGGAAACACCCGAACTGAAAGGCTACGACAATATTAAAACAGCTCGGAGACTTCCGTAACCCGTAACAAAAAACATGGCCTTGAAAATTTTCTAAACCGGTTCTAAAGGCTACCCTCAGCAAACTATAGTCTACAAAATTAAGTACTTTGGGGGAAAAGTTTTCCGTCATACCAAACCCCCACAATGCCTTCGAAGACAAGGCATGTTCGAACCTCCAAACATGACCTAACTATTTCATGCTAAGGCATTTCGATCTTTGCAAATATAAATAATAAAGCAAAGTACACAACAAAACACAGAGATTGTCAAAGGGAAAACAAGCCTTATATTATATAAACAGTCTTTACACATGCCAAATGGCCTTGACAAAAAGTATAAAAGTACACAAATGCAAAAATACAAAGATTTACAAGGCACTTAAGTGGCCTGGTCTGCACCGGAGCCAGCCTCGTTGCCAGGGTCGTCAGAGTCTCATTCGCCCTACGATCCGCTCAAACTCTGGGAGTCTTCCTCGAGATAAGCCAACTTTTTTGGCCTCGACTTCAATCCCTTGAGCAATCTCGATTTCGACCGACAAGTCAAAACCCCGAGCATGAATCTCCTCGAGGGCCTCCCTTTGGGATTGCCGCTTCGCATGCTCGACGATATATTTCGTTCGGGCCTGGACCGCCTCAGCATCAATCTTATATTGGGCCACCATTTTGTCGGCATTGGCTTTAACAACAACGACCACTAACTTAGCCATTTCCAGCTCTTTGGCGATGTTTCCTCGATTAGAGATGGCTACACTTAGCCGAGACTAGAGTTCTTTAACCCTTTTGGCCTATACCTCGGCCTTTTAGTTTGTCGCTTAAAGCTGAGCCTCAGACGAAGCCAGCTACGCCTGAGCAGTATCCTTTTTCGAGTCCAGGAGGTCCATCATGCCTCTCCATTCATCGGTCTCGTCCTTGACAATATCCATTTGAGATCGAAGCTAGTCAATCCGATCGATTTTTTGTTGGACCTATAGATTTCGACTGTTAGTCACCGAGCCTAGCTCATCGTCACTAACCTCAAATATTTTTACTTGCTCGACCAAGTCGACATGATCTTTCCTAGCCACTTCCAACTCATCTCACGCTGCTCACTGAGAAGTTTGTAAGTATCTCTCTTCTTCGTGAGCCCTCGGACTTCGGCCTCAATCTGGTTTAGCTCGTCCCGATATTGGAGAAAGGTCTCATGATGAAGCACCGAGGCCTTCAGACACAAAGAAAAATATTAATGTTAATTACAAATTAGTCTAAGTATGAACTGGAGTTATCAAGAGATATTTGATGTTACCCGGTTTAGTGCATGTTGTGCTTCATTGAACAGGAAGGGCGCATCCACCTCATTCATCTTAGATTGGTCTTCCTCGGTCACTAAAATCCCAAGGTAGTTGGACACCCCTACGGGGGAAGAAAGGGCTCGGTCGTCCACCGGAATGGAGATGACGATCGACCGCTTCCGGTTGGGATCCACACTCAGTTGGGAATCGGTTGACTAGTTTCGGGCTTGAAGAAGGTCCGCTTATTCTCGAAGACAGACACTTCTTCAGCACCTCCAAGTCACCCAACCCGGTGATGTCATCCGTGGCGGTAGATTCCACGCCATAAAAAAAGTCGTGGAAGGGGTCGTCCGCTCCATAGCCACCCTCGTTGGGAAGTTCTTTCGCCATCTAAGCCTCGTTGTACATGGACTCAGTGAACGAAGGCGAATCGGTGATGTCTATCACACCAAGTGCCTCCTTTGAGGCGTCACCCACATCTCCAGAAGCTTCGGCTACGTCTTCCTCATCGGCCTCCCTAACTTGAGGTAGATCGGCCTCGCCTCTCTCCGGTTCGGAGGCCCCTTTCCCTTCGAGTAGCAATGAAACACGGGGCATGAGATCTACTACTTCATCTTCTTCTTCGAATTCGTCCCTCAACCGATAGAGTGAATTCAAAGATGGTGCTCAAGTGTTGGTGCTTTCTTTAGACTTACGCACCAGCCTTCTCTTTGTTTTCTTCTTCTCCGAGCATAGAGAGCTCGAATCCCTCTTTCTTTTTTTCTCTTCACACTATCTCGGAGCAGGGGATTCAGTGGGGACATCATCGCTACCGGACATGTGACTCATTTTGACATCCTTGGATAAACTTGCAAAAAGAAATAAAAAAAGTGAGGGCTCAATGATGCAAAAGGGAAACCAAATATTACCCATGAAAGAGATCTCACCGTGAGAACGGGCCTCCCATTGTCCCTTTGAAAGCTCGCACCACGAACGCTCAAAATAAGTCCTTTATAATACGATGCCCTCGACCCACTCCTTGAGTCGAGGAACCGCATTCGGGATCCGAGCAACCACTACACCACCACAGAACATCGATAAGAAGGAAAGAAAAAAGCGATAAATTAAATTTTGGAAGCAAAATTATACTTACGTGACATGTTCCACTTCTTAGGGAACGACATGTGCTCGGTCGGGATCAAGTCTGAGGTCCTCACTCGGACGAAATGGACTAACCAACCTCGATCCCTACCTTCATCGATACTTGAGAATGGGGCTTTACTGGCACGACAAGCGAGCTTGATCAGTCCCCCCCGGTAGAGTCGGGGACTGTATAAATGCATGAAGTGGTCGATAGTGAAAGGGAACCCTTCGATCTTGCTTACAAAGAAATGGAGGAGAATTACGATCCTCCAGAAAGAAGGATGAATTTGACCGAGGGTTACCTCGTATCTTTTGCAAAAGTCAATGATAACCGGGTCCAAGGGGCCAGACATGAAGGGATAAGTGTAAACACTTAAAATCTCTCGACGTGGGTGGTGATGGCTTCGTCAGGTTTGGGAACCACCACATGTTTGTCAACCTAGTTATAATCCTTTTTGACTTCGGAGAGAATATCTTCGGTGATCGAGCAGATGTACCGCGAGACCTCCTCGCACCGGCCTAGTATGGAGGAGGGCATTTCGACCTTAAAATCAGCATTGATCGGCCACCCCTCCCCCCTTCCCCCCCCTCCC